>CANSNZ010001528.1:0-169803 GCA_947646795.1 Beta lomatogona
AGAACGAATACAAAAGCGAGAAACAAAATGCCCCTTGTGAGCCATGAAGTCCGCCGCTTTGTTGGCCTCCCCGAAGATGTGAAAAATCCTACACTCTTCAAACTTTGACATATCCAAACTCCGCATCGAAATAATGTTATGAATCTCCAAAGGGACTTTCCAAATAAACTTAATAGAGTTCATGACCGAGAGGTTATCTCCTTCAATGATCAATTTTTTGATATCAAGGGAAATAGCTCCTTTAATGCCCTCCCTAAGCCCCCCAAGCTTCAACTTGGAGAATGGAGGGAAGAGAACCAAGTGCCTTAGCTCCGCATAAAAGAACGTAACCTTCATCATTCCCGATAACAAACCAAAAGCAAGGTATACCATTTGAGAGTTTGGAACCATCAAAATTAAGCTTACAAAATGTCGGAGGGGGAAGCGACCAAATAAGGTTACCTCCCAAACCTTAAAGCCTTTGCCCGAATCGAAGAACTAGTCATTATATACACATGAGAGGGAATAGTCTATGTGTTGTCTTTAAGTCAATTAGACACAAATTTGTTAATAATGAAGGAGGCTTGATAGGGGGAGAAGTCTGTCATTATTGAAAATAATCTTATTCCTGAAGTACCAAATGAACCACCAAGCTATTGAAAAGACACACATAGCATCGGAGGAAATGGAGGCATGGCGGTTCTTTTAAAATAGCACGAAAGGAGTCATTACTATTACAGGTGAGATGGGCGAGGAAAGGGGGCCACTCACAATTATCTTTTTTAACATTTCCAAGATATCAACCACAAAAGGGCAGAGGAAAAAAAAGATGAGCTGTTGACTCACTGTGGTGATTACATTAAACACATTGCTGCGAGAAGAAAACATGACTTTTTTTCTAACCTTCCCTTTGTAGCAAGGCCATCAGAACAAGCTTTCCACAAGAAATTTCTAACTTTGGGGGGGGACGTTTAATTTCCAAATCCACCCAAATTCAACCTTGGAGAACCGAGAAATTAATAAACCTTGAGCGAGAAGAGCTCCAGATTTGACCGAGTACTCACCATCCGCGGATAAACCCCAATATAGTTCATCGCATGATCATTAGATGGAATAAAAATAGAACAAATCGATCGACCACAGAGATAGGAAGATACAAAAGGAGTTTTGGACGGTCCCAAATACGAAAGGGGAGATGAAATCACTAACCTTAATATGAAGAGAGTCCACCGTGGGGGTGATGGATTGAACTAAGCTTGGATATTAGGAAACCCAATTGTCGGACCGGAACATAATGTTCTCGTCCATTTCCAACTTGCCATCTCGGCCCTTGACTAAATAAATGGCGAAGTTTCATTAGATTTTTCCATTGCCATGAAGCTAGGCTGGAAACTTTATGAGAAAGAAGATTCTTGTTTTTAACATATTTCTTACGAACTACCTTAACCCAAAGATTATTATTATCTTTAATAAGCTTCCAAAGAAGCTTCATTTGAAGAGCTTTGTTATTAGCATCAGCTTTTCTTAAAACAAGTCCTCCATAGTCTTTCGGTTTACAAATTCTATCCCAACCTATAAGATTGGAAGAAGAGTTAGTAGTATCTTTATTCCGGAAAAATTTCTATATGATTTATCTAGGTTAAGAAGAATGCTCTTTGGAAGATAAAAGCTCCGCATTTGGAAATTAGCTTTGGTGGCGAGGTTAGATTGAATTAAAACAGTTATGCCCTCTTGTGAGAGAGAGTTGGCCTTCCATTTAGGAAGTTGGCTATTAACTTTAGAGAGAACCTTGCCAAACGTGTCCTTGGTAACACGAGAACTAATAACGGGGCATCCCAGGTATTCGCCCAAATCATCAGTTTTTGACATCCCCAACAATTGTGAAAAATTAACTTTTTCATCCTCGAGACGTTAGCAGAAACTTGATAGGCCGACTTATGATAATTCACAAGTTGTCCTGACATAGAACAATAATTGTCTAAAATTTGACGGATAAGAGTACAGCTGTGGTCATTTGCCTTGGCAAATATCATAGTGTCATCTGCAAATGTGAGGAAAGGGATTCGAACACCAAATTGACTAATAGAGACACCAAATAACTTCTCCTGATGGGCACAAGCTAAAGAAAAATGACGAGCCAGAAGCTCCGCACATAAAATAAAAAGGTAAGGTGAAAGAGGGTCACCTTGACGGATACCTCGAGAGGGAAAAAGAAAGAGCCCGGGATACCATTAACTAATACGAGAGAAGGAGGGAGGAAGAAATACAAGCCTTTATCCATTCAATCTATTGAGAAGAGAAACCTAGCTTCTCAAGCATAACAAAGATGAAATTCCATTCTAATCTGTCATAAGCTTTTTCCATGTCTAATTTAATTGCTAGCCAACCAGTTTTCCCTGATTTTTTTCCTAAAGGCATGAAAAACTTCATGAGCAATAAGAATATTGTCTTGAATTAGTCTTTCAGGAACAAATGCTCCCTGAAGGGGGTGAATAATTTTACCCATAACAACTTTGAGGCGATATGTAATGACTTTGGAGATAATTTTATAAATCGTTGAACACGGACTAATAGGGTGAAAATGATTAGCAGAAGAAGGGATTTTGGGAATTAAAGCCAAGAAAGTGTGGTTTATTTCCTTAAGCATTTTCCCCGAATGAAAAAAGGCTTGGACTGCCCTAATGACTGAATTTCCAACAAGTGTCCAATATTTTTGGAAGAAAAAAGGAGGAAAACCATCTGGTCCCGGAGATTTATCCGGAGCCAGATCTAAAGTTGCCTTCTTAATTTCCTCACCTTGAACTAGGCAAGTTAAAAAATAGTTATTCTTCTTCAGAAATAATCAGAGAGATTAGATCAAAATCTCAGTTTACATTGAAATTACATGCAGGATTAGAAATAAATCTAGCGTGGAATTCTTTTGTTATTTCTGCCGATATACTAGAAGGAATTTTAATAACTTCATTGTTATCTGTTGTAAATTCTTTAAGTTACGTTGATTGCGATTTCGACGAATCGAGGCATGGGCATGGAAATAACTGGTATTAGCATCACCTTTTTTAAGATAATCAGTTTTACTTTTCTGCTTCTAATTTTCATGAAAGAAAGAAAGCAACTTGTTTCTTTTAGAAAGAAGTCGATCTTGCTTGTTATGTAAATCAACGTTATGCTGATGAATTAAAAGGTCCGCTTGAATGACAGAAAGTCTTTGATCAATAATACGGAGTTGGCGAAATATATTACCAAATTGTGATTTATTCCATAATTTGGATTTTTCTTTCAAAAGTTTGCATTTTTTGACTAAACAAAACATATAAGAGCCTTGATATTGGTGGCACCAAGTCTTTTTAACAAGTGTGTCATAATCTTTGCGGAGACACCACATTTTTTCAAACCGGAATGGCGGGGCTTTAGAATTAATTATAGGGAGATAGTCTAGAGAAATAAAACAATGATATGAAGAAGTGAAGTTGTGATGTTTTACTTTAGCTTGGGGAAATTGGGAAATCCAATTAACACTTTTCTCAACCCCCCAAAGAGTTCTTGAAAGTTATATAAGCCTCCAAAAGTGGTGAATTTGGGACCTTTTCATACAAAGCGATTTTTTCATCGAAGAATTTCCAAAAGATTTTAGGAGACCTTGAAATAATTTCCGAGCGATTGAGAGCCTCTCGACATCTAAATTAACCTAATTTGGCTCTTATAGCTTGTTTCATATCTTCATAAGTTTGCACTTGCCCTCCTTTAGAATGTTGCACTCATTGCTTGATACTTGTCGTTAAGAGCTTACTTAGGAGGCGTTTGGTTGCCATGGGGTAAAGGGAATGGAATCAAGAAAGGAGTTGAGGGGGAAAGGAAAGTGAAACACTTAGATTTATAGTGTTGTTTTGTTTCACGTGGTCATTTCATCTTTCTTCCTTTGTCTTATTGCCATTCTTCCACTATAGCACCACCATATTCTACCACTCTCCACCCTGTACGCCGCCTCTCCCCGCTTTGTAGGTCACCGTCGCCCTTCCAACCTTGTATGCTGCCGCACCCTCCACTTCCCTCTACTACGCTGCCGCGCCTCCTCCCTTCCCTCTTCGACGCCGGACAGCCTTCGCCTTTCTATAGGTCGCCGATGTGCCATCCCCTTCCTTGTAAGCAACCTACAATGCCTTCCCCGTCCCTCTACGATGCCGCCGCGCCCTCCCCTTCTATGTAGGCCACCGCCACACCCTCCCCTTCTCTGTAAGCAGCCTACAGTGCCTTCCTGGTCCCTTCCCTGTACGCAGCCTATTGTGCAATCATATCCTCCTTATTCCTTGACGCTCAACGACACTCGTTGGGGAGTTTAGCAAGGAGTCATCATAGTGGGATATCCTGGATTTTCTTGGATTTTACGCTCACTTGTCTTTCACGTGATTGGTGTGAAATTTGGCTAGCTAGAATCAGTTATTGGAGTTTATCTAGGCATCTATTAGCAAATTCTCTATCTAAAACTGGTTGTTTTCTCCCACGTTTTGTGCATCTTTATGTTTGCAAATTTTACCTATTGCTCATTTGAGCAAAATACATGACATATTTGCAAAAAAATGTGCTTGAGAGAACATAGTTGATAGTTATAGGTGCTCTCTAGAGCACCTAAGAATTTGCAATCTATTAGGTAGATTGGAACCAATATCTCTTCAAATTGGTACCATGGAAGCTACATAATGGTCATAAAATGATACCATGCATGAAAGCTACATAATAGTCTTAAAATGGTACCATGTGGAAGAGGGTTGAATATCAATTTCAGTTTCATTGGTATCTAAAGACTAAAATCCTTCCAAATGGAAAATAGTACCATTTTAATGCTGTTTTAGTACCATTACATTGTAGGTCTGTAGTAGGGGTGCTTATCGAATTAGCCCAGCCCGAATAGCACTGGGCTCGGCTCGGCTCGAGCTCGTTTAACTTTTTCATGGGCTCGTCTCGGCTCGTGAGCTCGACGAGCTTGGGGGAGCCGAGCTCGGCTCAAGCTCGTGATTAGTTTGTACGGCTCGAGCTCGGCTCATGAGCTCGATTAGGCTCGAGCTCGTATTCAGGCTCGGCTCGAACTCAGGTTCGATTATGGGCTCGAGCTCGATTATGGGCTTGAGCTCGTTTGGGAAATTTACTTTTTTTTTTTATCTTTATTCTCATATATACCTTAGTATATATTATAAAAGAAATACTTAATATAATTTTTTAATATAAACTATTTTTTAATATAAATTTTTTTTTTTAGTATAAAATTATAATCGAGTTGTTCACGAGCATTTCGAGCCAAGCTTTGCTTAGCTCAGCTCGGCTCGTTTAAGTCTCGAGCCGAGCCACAACGAGTCGAGCTTTGACCGAAGAGCTTGTCAGGCTCATTATCGCCCCTAGTCTTATTGATGATATCTTATCAAATCCTTCTAGACAATCTACAAGACCTAAACACAAACCTACCTATCTAGACAATTATGTTTGTACTGCACACAATTATACTGAACACTGGTGCAATCTAGTACAATTCAGTCAATTACCTCATTCTATGCAAGTTTTTATTAATCACACAACTGCCATTACTGAGCCGTCCATGTACGGGAAGCTTCTCAACATCCCGGGATGGATAGAAGCTATGAGTAAAGAATTAAGTGCTCTAGATGCTAACCATACATGGGATATGGTACCTCTTCCTAAGCATAAAACGGCAATAGGTTGCAAATGGGAGTTCAAAGTCAAGCTCAAGGCAGATGGATCAGTTGAAAGGCTTAAAGCAAGGCTTGTAGCTAAGGGTTTTACTCAGAAGTATGGTTTGGATTATAAAGAAACATTCTCACTAGTTGTCAAAATGACAACTATAAGGTGTATTCTCTTTGTTGCTGCTTGTCATAAATGGTCTCTTCATCAGCTAGACATCAATAATGCCTTCTTACATGGCAATCTACTTGAAGAGGTTTACATGAAGGCTCCAGATGGCATTAGCAATCCTAATAACCTGGTTTGCAAGCTCAATAAGTCCTTGTATGGCCTTAAGCAAGCCTCAAGGCAATGGTTTGCCAGGTTGTATGATGAATTGGTTCAACAAGGTTATAAACAATCTCAAAATGATTATTCCTTATTCTTGAAGCAACAAGATTCTTCTCTCACAGTTGTAGCCATCTATGTGGATGATATCATCCTTACTGACTCAGATGAAAGTGAAATTTTGAGATTAAAGAAACATTTACATGATACTTTTAGTATCAAGGATCTAGGTCTACTTAACTACTTCCTTGGCATGGAAGTAACACACACTGCAGTTGGTATTGTTGTCACTCAAAAGAATTTCAGTAAAGAGTTGCTCTCAGAATGTGGTTTGGATATTACAAAGAAAGCTAAAACTCCTTTTCCTAGTACATTGAAGCTTAGTTCAGATGCTGGTGATTTTTATGCTGATCCTGAACACTACAGAAGCCTAGTTGGGAAGCTCAACTTTCTTGCTCACACTAGACCAGACTTATCCTATGCAGTGCAGTCTTTGAGTCAATTCATGCACCAACCTAGAACAAGTCATCTTCAGGCCTTACAGCATGTTCTAAGGTACTTAGCTCACACAATTAGACAAGGGATCTTGCTTCAAGCTACTACTCACCTTACTTTGCAAGCTTATTCAGACTCTGATTGGGCTTCTTGCCCTGATACTAGAAGGTCAGTTACAGGATACATACTTCTTCTTGGTAACTCACATGTGTCATGGAAATCCAAGAAGTAGTCTACTATTTCTAGATCTTCTAGTGAAGCTGAATACAGAGCCATGGCAGTAGCAGCTGCTAAAGTAACATGGACTGTTAGGTTGCTTCAGGAGCTTAATGTTCTTGATTTACAGCCTGTGACACTTAATTGTGACAATCAAAGTGCTTTGCACATAGGAAGAAACCCTGTCTTCCATGAGCGTACCAAGCATATATAATTAGATTGCCATTTCACTCGAGAAAAGGTCCTCCAAGGTCTTCTTGAGTTAACTTATGTTCCTACTTCAGAACAGTTGGCTGATGTTCTTACAAAGCCTTTATCTGCTGCTCAACACTCATATTTAATCTCCAAGCTTGGTATGACTTCAAATCAGCCATCCCCAAGGTAGAGGGGGGGTATTGATGATATCTTATCATCATCAGCTCCAGAAGAAACCCAGCAGCACAGCAGCAAAGCATCAGCTGCAATAGCTAGCTCCACGTTAGCATTAGTTAGTTACAAAGTTTGTTAGTTAGCTTCTCTTAGAAGTTTAATTAGTTTTCTGTTATCCTAATCAGCATTGTAATAATTAGTGATTGGTTAGGACCTCTTATCATGGTATAAATAGTTCTATTGATGTAATAGAAAGATTAGAAATCATAATATCATTTTCTCTCTATTCAATTTCTCTCTACATTCTTCACAGAAAATGGAAAAAGTTCTGTAAAACTTCTTTAAGTGTATAGTATTGATTTCTTTGCCTTATTTTTCTCGTTAATTGCTGATTTCATTACTTGCATCGTGACTTTTGCTATTTGATTTGTTAATAATGTGATTTCTTGCCATATCATGACTGATCGCTTTATTTGCATTGGTTGCTTTAGTTATGTGATTTGCTTTATTCACATGATTTATTTGATTTCTAAATATTAATTCTTTTGCCTATATTTACCATAATTCTTGACATAATTGCTACTATAATTCGGATATTTGATAAAATCATATTTTTTATGGGCAATTCGTTGTTTCATTATTTATTTGAAACGTTTGAGCTAATTGCGATATTAAAGTATTATGGGCCCTTTCCAATTAACATCTAAGAAATATTGATGGATAATCAATCAAATGAGGCCATTAGATAGAATTGTAACAATTGATCCTTGAACGTAAAAATAAGTGGTTCTTATCGTGGAACACTAAAATGGAGATACAAATATAAGTATCTACACTAGAATACCAAATCTTTTGCTTTGCATGCATGCAAAAAGAGAAATAACATGAAATTGTTATGAGGAAGGATATCCTAGGAAAATCCTTAACTTTTGAACTTTGAAGGTACTAAAACAAAACATGGTCCTCTAGATTCATCATTTCCACAACCATAACAATAAATTAAGATAAACGTAGATAAAATATTAAGATATGAATAATTAATGTTGTCAACAATTCCTTTGACTATGTGCAACCATTTGTCAGAATAGATATATAACTCGAAATATGATTAATATATAATTTTACGCTTTCCGCAACAATTCAAATTCTTTGAAACCAAAAGCTATTCCTTTTCTTTCTTTATTCTACATGTGGCCGGGTATGCTATTTATATAAGTATTGATTGATCACTTGAACAAAAGAAAACCATAACCTTGATGAGCCAATCAGGACATGTTTGTTTTAATCTTGTTCCTAACTAGGAATGGTCCATCGCTATAAAAAAAAATTATTTTGCTTTATTCACAGGTGGTAAAAATCGAACTCCTAATCTCTTTCTTAAGGATGAGAATTCTCACCACTGACGCTAACCACTGTTTTGGTGCCAATTGAGACATGATGACATTAACAAAGAGCCAATATGCTGAAAAAATAGCATACCCTTAGCCAAAAGGAGCTACCTAGGACCAAAATATCGAGCCTAAGCCATTGAAGCCATTCATATATGAAGGCCCCTGTTCTTTTGAACTTATTTTTACCGACTCGAACCGAACTTATTTTATTTTTCTTGAACTGAACTTATTTTTACTTATTTTTGCTGAACTGAACTTAGCTTATTTTTTGCTGAACTGAACTTATTTTTCTAAATAATAATAATCAATAATAATAAATAATAAATAATAATAATAATAATAAATAATAATAATAATAATAATAAATAATAATAATAATAATAATAATAAATAATAATAATTAATAATAATAAATAATAATAATAATAATAAATAATAAATAATAATAATAAATAAATAATAATAAATAATAATAATAATAAATAATAATAATAATAATAAATAATAGATAATAATAAATAATAATATTATAATAATAATTAATAATAATAAATAATAAAAATAAAAAATGATAATATTAATAATAATAAATAATAAATAATAAATAAAAAATAATAAAAAATAAATAATAAAAAATAAATAATAATAATAATAAATAATATATAATAATAATATTAATAATAATAAATAATAATAATAAAAATAATAATAAAATAATAATAATAAATAATAAATAATAAATATTAAATATTAAATAAAACATAATAGAAGTATATAATAAATAAAAAATAAAAAATAAAAAATAATAATTATTATAATAAATAATAAATAATAAATAATAATATTAATAATAAATAAAAATAAATGATAAATAATAAAAATAAAAATAATAAATATAATAAAATAAATAAATATAATAAAATAAAAAAATATAATAAAATAAAATAAATTACAAATTCATCGTTATTATAATTATAATATTAATAATAATAACAATATTAATAGTAATATTGAAAACAAAAATAATAATTACAACATTAATAGTAATACTGAACTTATTTTTCTTGAGACCGAACTTATTTTTACTTATTTTTTGCCGAACCGAACTTATTTTTCTTTAACTAAACTTATTTTCTTTGAAAATAAGTCCAAAAGAACAGGGCCGAAGTCAGTAATTCAATAAATGGCTTCCTTATTTATCTTGAATAGTTGGCTAAAGACTTTGACTTCATGAGATCACTTTATGTTTAACTTTTCTGTAAAATTACACAATCCATTGCTTGGGAAGTCAACAAAAAGTGGCTAAAGGTGCGCATGGACCTAACGCACATACAATTGCCAATTTGCCATTTTTAAATCAGTTCTTAAGTTTTGTTTTTACAATATCAACTTCTTTTTCATAAAATCCGATCAAGCTCCATTAATACTACCTTGGTATGGAAATTTCCCTTACCCTTTCCCATATCTTAATTACATGGGAGAGTGAGGGATTAAGCAGTGGTTAGGTTCCTCCCGGTTCCAGGAGGTCCTGGGAGGTGGGATCGATTCACTGCTTGGCAAGTTGGGATCCCCTTTGTTCCCCCAACTTGTCAAGGTTTCTCCTTACCTTATTAAAAAAAAATATATATCTTAATTACATGGGGACTTGCTTTTTGTAGTTAGGCCAAGTTGACTTGAGAGGTTCCTCTTCAACAACACTTCATCTTTACAACCTAAAAAAATAGTTGACATGTACTTCTTGTGGTTATGTGCCTACTTAGGGAGGATTAGAGTGGAGAAGCTTATGTTACACAAAGTGTAGGTTGCTTAAGATCTGGTTCACTTGACACTCTTTAATTTGGCCTGTTACACTATTTATTGCATTACAAGTCTATTTTTTCTGCTTTTACGGAGCAATTTAAGACTTTATCAACATGTTCAAAACTCGTGACCTCAAGAATAACATTCCTACTCATGCTTTTTAGTTTTTAGTTAAGAATTTATCTTCAATTCTTTCGCTCTTCCTTAGATTCTCTGGTAATCGCTAGCTTTTGCTGATTAAATTCATTCATTCGTTCATTCATTCATATGGTTGTTTAAGTACTTGTGTTATGCAATTTGGGAAATAATACAATGGGATTTCAGCAACAGCAACAGCAACAGCACAAAACATCAGCAAGCTCTATGTCCAAATTTGTCTTCTTTGTAGTTGGTTTGTCTGTAGGAATAACATCCTGTTTTTACATCCTGAGTTTTTATTATGTTACCAACCAGAACCAGTTACTAGCATGCACAACATCATCATCCTCACCTGTAACTCAAGTGTTGGCCTCACTGTCTACACCATCGCCGCCTTCATCACCACCTCCTTCGTCACCATCACCGCCACCACCTCCTCCTCCATCCTTGCCTCTGCCAGACGATGTGGAGGAGTCAGGGGAGACACTACTACATCATATAGAGGATGATACAGAGTTGTTATGGCGTGCATCATTGGTGCCTCAAATTCCGGAGTACCCATTCCAGCGTGTTCCAAAGATTGCCTTCTTGTTCTTGACAAGAGGACCCCTGCCTTTAGCTCCTCTATGGGAGAAGTTCTTTTTTAGGACATGAAGATAAATACTCCATTTATATTCATACTCATCCTAACTACTCTGACCCTATGCCCAAGGATTCTGTCTTCCATGGTAGAAGGATTCCTAGCAAGGTATGTTTGTTTATGCCATTTAATCCGTCACACTAATCTAATTTGATGCGTTGTCTGCTTAGATATATGCAACATCAAATCTATATTCTAAAATGGTACTAATTTAGGAAATTATGACTTAATCACACGTCAATTGGTGATATTAGTGATTCGTTATTGTTTAATATTTCTAATGTTAGCTTTCTATATGCAGTTGTAAGTGTTGCACATATCATTTTCCTTAATCTAGTAATTCCTACAATTAAGTGCAGACTGTGGAGTGGGCAAACATATCGATGATCGACGCTGAAAGAAGGTTACTAGCATCAGCACTCCTAGATTACTCAAATGAAAAATTCATCCTCCTCTCCGAAGCTTGCATCCCCTTATACAACTTCACAACAATATACGACTATCTAGTCATCAAGACCAATCTCAGCTTCGTTGGAGTCGAACCGGACCCAAAGAAAGCCAGCCCCTACAGATGGAGGGGAAAAATGAACCCGCCCCTCCAGAGAGGGCAATGGCAGAAGGGTGCTCAATGGGTCGTCATGGATCGAGTTTTATCAGTAGACATCCTGTCGGACACCAAATATTACCCCGTGTTTCGAGATCATTGTAGTTGGCCTTGTCAAAATCAAGATGAACATTATGTTCAGATTTTGGTTATGCTTCATCATCCTGAGCGCAACTCGAACCGTTGCTTGACTTGGACTGAATGGAAGGGGCACAGGCATCCTACCATGTTCGGGCCAAGGTCCAACATTTCAGTAGATTTGATTCAGAGGATGAGGTTCAGGGATAATTGTACTATTGCTGGCCAATTTACCAACATGTGTTATCTTTTTGCTCGCAAATTTGCTCCTAACAGTATTAAGCAGTTGTTGGAGATGAGTTCCACATTGTTTGGGTGAATATAAATTAGGGTAGCTATTTATTATTGTTTCTTACAGTGCAAAGTTTATGTTCATTTGGCTCATTTTATCATAAATGTAATAGTAAATTCATTTAAATGTATGGAAAAGTCCTTCCGTCTTCCACCCATATATAATTGTGGGTTCGATTGGAGTAGGGAGTTCGGGTAACTAGGTTGGTATGACTTTGAAATAAATAAATAAGCATTGTGTTAGAGAACTAATCATTTTGTCATCTAGAGTTACTTTTTTGAAGATAGCTCTTATAGTAGTTTTGTCAAAAGGGACTTTGTTTTATGAAATAGCAATGCTTATTTAACTCAAATGCTCATATTAATGAAAGATTTTGTTCATTACTTATTTTTTCATGTTTTAATACGTATAATTTTGCTCATTACTTATTTTTTTATGTTTTAATACGTATAAATTTGCTCATTACTTATCTTTTTCATGTTTTAATACGTATAATTTTGCTCATTTGGTTGATAAAAGTTAAATTGCGGTTATTTTTGCATAAGACGGCTCTGTTTGGCAATACTACCTAAAATGTAGCTGAAACTGATAAGGTAGCTGAAATTGATAAGGTATAACTGAAACTGATAAGGTGTCTGATTAGTTTAATGGTTTGGCAGAGCTAGTTGCATAAGTTGATTAATTATTTAAATTTTGTAATTTTTTTATTATATATATTTAAACACTAATTTATTTCAATGTACTTATATAATAAAATAACAATATAAATATTTAAAATTATAGCTCACTTGAACAAAAATATTCTCCATAAGCAATTATGAAACGAATTTCTCTAAATTTATTCTGAGTTGCTAATTGACGCTAGAGATGGCCACTGGTGCGGGCTGGGTGGGCTGGTCCGCGGGCCCTAGTGGGCCGGGCTGAGATTTCACGGCCCAGGACCGGACCGTGAAATTCACGGTTTGGGCGGGCTGGTCCACGGGCCGAAAAATCTTGGCCCACACCGGTCTGTTACCGGTTTTCACTGTTCGAACAACGGTTTTGGCGGTTTGTGGGCCTACTGGGCTAGCGGGCCGGCATGAGATTTTGTTTTTCATAATTATTTAATCATTAGAATCATTTATTATTGTTACATAAAACCTTTAAAACTAGTTAAAATATATACAATTATTAATATTAATGAATAATTTCATTATTTTTGAATTTGATTGAATTATAATATATGAAATTTGATTAAAATATATACAATTTGATTAAAATATACACAATTTGGTTGAATAATTACTTGGGCTGGGCTGGTCCGATTCATGGGCCGGGCTGGACCGATTTCGTGGACCGGGCTGGGCGGATTTAGTAGCGGGCTTTCGTGGGTTGGGCTCAAAAAATCTGGCCCACGGCCCACCCACCAATTTCACGGTTCGAGTTGGGCTGGACCGGGCTTTTCGTGGGCTCAGCCCACACGGCCCAAGAGGCGGGCTGGGCTGGATTGGCCCGCACTGTTGGCCATCTCTAATTGACGCCCTATTTTTTCCTATTAACGCCCTAAATACACTAAAATACATACATATGCCACCCCTTATGTATTTATACAACCAACCAAGAAATTTCAGCCCAAAGCTTAAAAGAAAAGGAAAAATAAATTATGTTCCAACACTAAATTCTTTTTTAATGTACCAGTACTATAATCAATGGAATACCAATATATAGACTTTTTATGTTTGCTTCTACCTTACCGTCAAGAAAGAAGAAGGACCTGCAGCAAAAACAAAACATGGCTAAAGTTATAAATGGTTGACCAAAAATTCTATTTAATAAAGTCCATAAAAAATCCAATCAAAAAGAACAGTGCAGCCATTCGCTATTAATACACTTGCTGGAAATCATCATCATCACAATCTTCTTAATTGAAAAGACTTTGATTTCCATCATCATCTTCTTGGTTATAATCTTATAATCCTGATAATAGATTGACATATTAAGTTCAGTGTTGGATAAATTTAGGGGAGGTATTCTTAATTGCTGCAGTGAGGAGTTTTGTTTTTCGAGAGAGATAACGTGAGGTGAGAGAAAAAATAGGAGAGTATATAGAAATTTCAGGCGACTGATTGTTAAACGTTAAAAAAATTACCTTATCATTTCAGTCATTTAAAACACCTGACATTTCATTTAAGCAACTTCCCAAACACTCCTAATCATTTAAGTACCTGAAATATTTCAGCACCTTATCACTTTAGGTGCCTAAAATCCTTCCCCAATGCTTTTTTAATTATTTTATCCAAAGTTAGTATTTTGAAAACAGTATATGTAAAGCAAAAAAAAAAAGGTGTTGCTTCATATGAATTGTTGTTCTTGAAAATAGAAAGAGGCGGGAAACAACAAATCCATTCTGTTACGCTCTAACCACCCTCTCTTTCTTCACTACGTACATATATAATATATTCTCTCTTTCTCTTCCTCTGTTTCTCTTATTCATCTTCACTTCCGTTGATCTTCTCTTATTCTCTCAACTGCTGATTCTCGGAAATTGCTGTTAATAAGCTGGTTTGACTTCATCCTTTTTGTATTCAAATTGCTGTTCATGAACTACTTCTTTTTAATATTCGCTTTGGATGGAAATTTACTTGATGATCGTTTTTCCTTCAATTTCTCTTCATCGGTTGGTTAAATGGTTGATTCTTAAACATTCTTAGATTTTGTTTGATTTCTGTTTCTTCTATTAATCGTTTTCCTTCATTTTGATTCCTGTCAACTATCTGTTTTTTGTTTTGGTTGATTCTTGATTATTAATAATGTACTCCTACGATCACAAAATAATGGAAATAACTATATTCATTTGTAAGAGGTAAACTATTCAATTGTTTCCATTAATGCGTGACGGAAGGTCTACATTATAATATCACAACTCAAAAATAAAACAAACAATAATACACAACATGGAATCAAATGTGTTAACAGACAGGGCCGTCTCATGAAATATGGAGACCCTGTGCTATCCATTAAAATGAGGCCCTTCAAAAAACAATTATAAAGAAGAAATTGTAAATTTTTTTATATATTATTTGTTATGAAGCATTCCTTACAGTTTGATAAATAAACCAAAAAACCAAAAAAATCAAACTAGTAAGATATTTTATTTAAACAAAACCATCCTTCTAGCATTCTTTGAAGTGAAATTGTCCACCAAAACTCTATTAATTTTTTCACTAGTGTCATGACACCTACGAAACTCATCAGACATAAACATAAGCTACAAACAAAGAGCTCATTCCCCAAAAGCCTTCCATTTTATGTTCTAAATCAACACTCAAACAAGAAACACAAGATTGAAGCCTGCTATCTGTACAACTACTTAAGGTACTGCTAACATTATAGCACTGCTTTGTTATCACTAATTCACTGCAGAACGATCAGTGTGATGAAATATGAAAAATGCACCTTAGTTTAAACATGATTATCTAACTGAAAACAACATAAAAAAATTCTTTTTGATTTGCATCCAAACAACGGTATCTGTGCAGTTTTGCTGACAAGAATACCAATTGGTGGTAGACCACACTCAATAGAGAGAAACCAAGATATTCAAAACTAGTAGTGAGAAATACGCAGAAGATCAAAATTATAAGAATTACATATTTTAAATTTTAATTTCACATTATAAAGTTTCATAATTGCTTTAAACCTCTACTAGAAAAATAGTATAAAAGAAAGTGAAATTACCTTAAAATTTAAGACTTTGATAACTAATTAGCACAACAATTCTTCACCTCCGGACCTCCCACAATCAAAATTGAAGACTTTGTTCTTCCCATATTGTAATTTGTAAACCACCATTTGAGTCTTTTTTTTGGATGATAAAAAAATCGATTACTTAGATTTTAGTTGAGAGGAGTTGAATCTGAATCGCAAATAAAACGCAAAAGTTTTTCTTCTCATTAGAAATCTTCATCTTTGTTGTTCTTGGAGGGAATTGGAAATATACAAGGAGTTATGAAATTGAGCTTTTTTTTGGCTACGATTAAGATTGGAAATGAGCTGATTTCCTTGAATAAAGAGAGTGATTATTAAATTTAATATGGGAAGTTGAATAATATCATGATTTTTTTGGGGATTTTTAGGAAAGAAGAGGAGAGAGAATTGTGGAAGGATGAAGATGGAAAGTCTCATTCTTGCCGTCTTGCGAGTTACAGTGAGTTTGCGCTTGATTTCTTTTTTCCTTCCATTTGCATTGCCAACCAAATTTGGGCCCCCAATTTTTCGGGGCCCTGTTCCACGGAACCGGTTGGACCGGTATTGAGCCGGGCCTGTTAACAGATAATGAAAGTTCAAATTTATTCACCAATTTTTCAAATTTTTAACTTTTATTGCTCATAATTCGATACCATAGATCCAAGCACAACAAAACAAAACTTACTAGAAACCTTGAAATTAAACAAAATTTAGAAAGAAAACAAAGGAGAGAGAAAAAGAAGAGGAAACCTGCAATGGTCTTTAGCAGGGTAAGTTCCACCAGGAGGAATTGGTTGAGATTTTTCCCTCCAATCACTTCGAAGCTTCACAGTTTTTGAATTATCTGTTTTTTAAAAAATAATAATAAAATGAAAACACAATAATAAAATAAAGCTACAATAGAATTTGATAATTATAATTAAGATGGGAATTGTACAAGTTTAAATAAGAACAGTGGATGAGAAAGAAAGAAACCTGAAGATGAAGCAGCAGCAAAGACAAGTGATGGGTTGAAGGAGAAGGAAGACATGAGTGTTGGAGTTTTTGGTAGAAACTTTAAGTTTGCTTCAAAAGAATATGAAGAGTCAATTTTTCCTTTTGTCCCACATTGAAAGAATATAAGGAAAGAGTAATGTTTATAACCATTACTCTTCCTCTACCCTTTGAGTTGAGTAGCAATGAGGCTTTTAGTGGGTATGTGGTGATGTGTGGATACCACACACGCGCCGCCGCCGTCCGCCCGGAACGGGCCATAAACTTTACCTAACTTAACTATAGTTTGGGTCAGAAATATGTTGGCATTTTTGACCATTTTTTATCAGTCTTAAGTTACCGTTTTTCCCACGATTTCAGCCACGTTCTGATTTCGTCTGGTTTTCTTGTATCTATAAATACCAGTGTTCTGGGATTCTCTAAGGACACATAAACACATTTGCTTCTCCTCTCTTTCTATCTCTTCCATTATTATTCTTTTAGTATTCAAGATCGTTCTCAATCTGTTTTTCTGTCAACACCGGAAACGCAGAAACCGTGTATCCCTGGAGGTTGATTGCTGTGAGTCCGTGTGTTGTTGCGGGGCAAATTCAACTTTAGGGCAGTGATCTTCTCACGCCACGGTGGTCAGTTAAGTGTATCAATTTAGTTACCAGTTTTCGTTCCTACATTCTAAAGTTGAATTTTACTGTTTTATCTGTTTTACGGAACTATGGCTGGTGAAAAATCTGATGAAACTATGCGTGTTAATGCTGTGCCAATTACCAATCCATTTATTCCTGACATGTCTAAGTTAGATCCGTTTGATGGAAAAAATTATAAAATCTGGTCTGATAAGCTAGAATTTTTTTTGGGTCAAATTGGAGTAGATTATTGTTTGTCTGCTGATGCTACTCCTGAGAATTCCAGTAGGGATTTTGTTAAAGATAATAAGACTTGTCGTGGGATGTTACTACATTATATGACTTCTGCCCTTTACATGATCTATAGTAAGTCCAAAAATGCTAAGGATATTTGGGATGCTTTGAATACTAAGTATGGTACTGATGATTTTGGGACTAAAAAATATGCTTGTAGTCGTTGGTTGAAGTTTTCTATATCTGATGATAAACCTGTACTAGATCAAGTTCATGAGTATGAACATTTGTGTGCTGATATTGTGGCTGAAGGTATGGCTATTCCTGATATGTTCCAAGCCAATTGTTTACTTGAGAAATTACCTCCATCATGGGAAAATTTTGTTCATTCTTTAAAACATAGGCAGAAAGACTTTACCCTTCAGGAATTAGTTTCCCACATTAAGATCGAGGAGCAGAACCGTATCCAAATCAAAGGGAAATCTGTTGATCATTCTTCCTCTTCTGCTAATCTTGTGGAAAATAAAGCTACTGCGGGTAAAGGACCAAAAGGTAAGGGTCCCAATCGGTTTCATGGTACAAGGCGTAATTATAACAACTTCAAGGAAAAAGGTCAGTTTAAGGGAAATTGCTTCGTTTGTGGTAAGTATGGGCATGCTGCCCAGGATTGCCGTCTAAGAAAGGAAGCTCCAAACAAAGCAAAAGACAACAAAGCTCAAGCCAACCTTGCTGAAGACGACATTATTGCTGCTGTGGTGTCTCGAGGTCAACTGTAAGCAATGTTCTTGAATGGATCGTTGATACTTGGTGCAACCCGTCACATCTGCGCCAACAAGGAAATGTTCCAGGACTACATCAATGTTTCAGAAGGAGAATGCGTCTTCATGGGCAATTCAAGCACTGTGAGTGTTCTAGGCAAAGGAAAGGTTTTCCTGAAATTAACTTCCGGGAAAACCATTGCTTTGCAGAATGTTTTGCATGTTTTCGACATCCGCAGAAACCTCATTTCTGGTTCTCTTTTAAACAAAGCTGGGATTAAGTTAGCTTTTAAATTTGATAAACTTGTATTAACCAAAAATGGTGTTTTTGTGGGTAAAGGCTTTTGTAATGCTGGACTTTTTGTTTTGGATGTTGTTATTGATAATAAGAACTCTAATGCTTCCGTTTATATTGCTGAGTCTGTTTCTTTATGGCATTTTAGACTAGGTCATGTGAATGTTGCATCTGTTAAAAGGCTAAAACAACTTAGCCTTATTCCTGACTTTAGCAATACATCTTTTGAGAAATGTGAAGTATGTGTAGAAGCTAAGCACCCTAAGAAAGCATTCAATAAAAATGTATCTCGTTCCTCTACTTTATTAGAGTTAGTCCATAGTGACTTAGGTGACTTTAAGAATTCCATGAGTAGGGGAAGAAATAAGTATTATATTACATTTGTTGATGACTTTTCACGTTATACTAAAGTTTATTTATTGAGTTCTAAGGATGAGGCTGAAGAGAAATTTCTAATTTATAAAGCCGAAGTTGAGAACCAATTGGACCTTAAGATTAAGAGGGTGAGATCAGATAGGGGTGGGGAATATGATGGAGTTTCCCTTAAGAAATTTTGTGAGTCTAATGGGATTATTCATGAGGTTACAGCTCCCTATACACCCGAACAAAATGAAATAGCTGAGCGGAAAAATAGGACTCTTAAGGATATGATGAATGCAATGCTTATTAGTTCAGGTATGCCTACTAACATGTGGGGTGAGGCTATTTTATCTGCTTGCTATGTTCTTAACCGAGTTCCCCATAAGAAGTTAGATAAGACTCCCTATGAATTGTGGAAAGGCTTCAAGCCTAATTTGGGTTACCTCAAAGTGTGGGGGTGTTTGGGTAAGATTGGACTTCCTGACTTTTAAAGGAGTAAGATTGGACCTAAGACTGTAGATGGTATCTTTATTGGTTATGCTTCTAACAAAGCTTGCATATAGACTCATTCTTAAGGATGCTTCGGTTTTGGTCCTATTAGAGAGTCAAGGGATGTTGAATTCTTTGAGCATATTTTTCCTATGAAAGTTAGTGTATCATCATACTTGCTCGTTGCATCTTCTTTTACTTTGCATCATGACATTGCATCATCTAGTGAGACTTTAGAACCTAGAAGGAGTAAGAGAGCTAGAATTGAGTCTAGTTTCGGACCTGATTTTATTACTACCTTTCTAGCTGAAAAAGAGTGTTGAGATGAGCAAGATGTCAATGTGCTTGTATTGGAAGAGAATCCGAGAACCTATGCTGAGGCCATGAGATCTGTAGACTCAAGTTTTTGGTTAAAGGCTATTAACAGTGAAATCGAGTCTATTATGAGTAATAATACTTGGATTTTGTCAGACCTTCCTAAAGGTTGTAAGGCCCTAAGTAGTAAATGGATCTTTACAAAGAAATGTAAGCCTGATGGGTCTTTAGACAAGTATAAGGCTAGACTTGTAGTTGGAGGGCATCGCCAAAAACACGGTTTAGACTTTTTTGATACTTATTCTCCTGTGACTAAGGTAGCCACCATTAGAGCATTAATTGCACTTGCATCTATTCATGATTTGATTGTGCATCAAATGGATGTGAAAACTGCATTTTTAAATGGTGAGTTAAATGAGGAGATCTATATGAAGCAATCTGAAGGATGTGAGGTTCCTGGTCAAGAGGACAAGGTATGCAAGCTTATTAGATCTTTGTATGGTTTAAAACAAGCACCAAAACAATGGTATGATAAATTTCATCAAACTATTACTTCAAATGATTTTTTGGTAAATGATTATGATGCTTGTGTTTATTCCAAAGTTGATGAGCTTGGTTGTGTTTTCATATGTCTATATGTGGATGATATGTTAATCTTTGGGACCAATATAGACGTAGTAAATGCAACTAAGAGTTTCCTAAATTCTTGTTTTGAGATGAAGGATTTAGGAGAGGCTGATGTTATTCTTGGAATAAAGATTACTAGAACGTCATATGGAATATCTTTAAATCAATCTCATTATGTTGAGAAAATATTAAAGAAGTATGAGCAATTTTAAATAGTGTCCTGAAGTGCAACTTGCTCTTGACTATGAAAGGTGGAAAAGCCAGAAATGTAAAAGCTTGAAAATCAACATGTTCATGCAAAGAGAAGACAGGGGATAACAAGTACAATCGAATTTAGTATAAGCAAACAAAGAGACTTCTAAAAGCCGAATCCCAGACACTGCACATACAATGATTATGGGGAAATGAGCTGATATGTCGAAACACAAAGCAAAAGAACTGACTTCCTAGCCATCATATGATACGCAGCAAATTGACAAGGGCAAAGAAGTCTTGAAACAAGCTCGCAAGCAGCCATCCAACACATCAATCCAAAGGAAAAATAAAAGGACTTACAAAAATAAAAGCAACTAGTCAATAAAGAAAATGTCTAAATCAAAAGGAACATGATGAATTTTCGTACAATCATTGTAGATACATTGCAACCAAAGAGTGTTCTGAAATTAAACTGTAAAAATGGAACAGAGCTACTTCACCTCTATAGGTATAGGTATAAACCAACCATGGCCGAATAAAGCTTTGTCCCAAACTACTACCACATCACTATTCACTGTTAAAACTCGTTAAGTTTGTTCTATACAACGAACTGAATGCTTTCAGCTCCATCTTTTCAACAAAGACTCGCATAACTGAAGGTTAGCTGCATTGTGCAACATCCTACATTAATCTATCACTGCTAACTGTGCCGTACATCATTATAACCATTCAAAATCTAAAATAATGTGGGAAACAAATTGAGCTTATCTGATTCTCATACCTAAGTCACTTCCATAATTTCTATCAATACTTTTACTTGATAAACAAAATTTAAACTTTACTCAAAATTCTAGCCTATAAACAGCAAAGTTACACATCTGCACATGTCAAGGAGTCAAGGTTCGTGAAAGTTAAATCTAAAGGCCTATCTTAATTATAATCATCTATCAACTAATTGATACTAACTTCTTAATTAAGAGTCAATAGAAAAATTAAAACCGCAGGTCACAAGGCACACCTCACTCCTATAAAGTAAAAACCACTACACTAGCAAAATTAAGAAAGAAAGTCTTATAAATCTAAACCTCAACAAACTGGAAACACATGTCTCCAACATATCATCACAGCCAAGCTATAGTGAAGTGAACACTACCACAATAATTAAAAAAGAGCTTATCTAAAAAGTAACATACATTACAAGTGCAGCATAATCACTTTCACCCAGCATATAAATCACATATGAGTGCAGTGATGAGTTCCGAAAAGCATCCAAGCAGATATATAATGAACCTCTACAGAGGTGTTCAACACATGGTTTTTTCACTAAATACATTTGAGGTTTCACCGAATGAACTGGATACCCATGTTTTTTCACAGGTGCACTCTATACCCCTAAAATGAATGAGTAATGATGTTAACACGTTTGATTCTTTAATGTTGACTCCAATTTAATTATAATGTCATCAAGTCACACCCTTTAACTCACCCCAATGGCCCTGTACACACCACCAAAACCCTTCTTCATCTTCTCTTACCTTTATTCCATATAATCCTCCTTTCTCTCTCATATCAATGTGTCCATCTTCTTCTAGTAAGCCCAAATACATCAAATCCACCATAACCCCCCAACACAAACATGCATGCGCGCACACACACACACAAAAAGGGTGGGGGTGATTCAAATCATGTATGTAAACCCAAAGAAACCCCAACAAATCCACTTTAAACCTTTAAAGCATCAATCCCCTTTTTTCCAACATCATCAACTTAAATCGAGGCTTACATTGACCATAAAATCTCATTAGGATTAGTTGGTGCATTTTTGGGGAAAAAAATGTAACACCCCCAAAATCCATACACGTCTAAACTACGTTGCATCGACTTTGGGAGTGTTACCGCCGCGGTGAAACGCAAGGCTTATTGAATTTAAAACACTAACTTACTCTTTATTATGAAAACTAAATTGCAGCGGAAATAAAATGCTAACTTAACTATAACTCGGGAATCACTATTGACCCCTTTTATTTAAACCATTAACTATGTAAATTATAAACAATCTCTAGGATGTTCAACCAAAACACTTTAAAAGTTTATAATCAAAAGTATCCCCCGTCAAAAGTTTAAAAGTATGCCCGAACTCATGCAGCATCACCAGCATACCTAATCTGCTCCCCATTGAAATATCAATGGTTCATCACATGTCAACAAACAACACAAATAACAAACAATCAGCTATGCTGAGTACGTACAAAACCAGTTAAATAATACACTAACATAAACAGAAGAGTGATAACAATTCCTAAACATGATACTACAAGAACATTAAATTTCGTTTTTACAATTTATTTGGCATCGAACGGGCACCATCATCTTTCTAGAATCATACGGACTACTTAATCCTTAATAGACAATTTGGTCTATTAGATGAAATGTAAATACGGTTTCGTTCCGTTCCACATCCATCACCTTAGTATGCATACCCCCAAGATCGTACGGAACCTTCCGCCTACTTGAGTTATCAAAATTTATAAGGACACTAATGTCGTCACAGTAGGCCTGCGTAGGAGTGTAGAGCAAGTCTCACACTCGCCCCATTGTTCATCACTTGTAGGGAGTCCAACTACAAGTTTATTGCCAAAATCCTTTTTTTTAGTATTGACCATTCATACCACATTAAACATGTAATCATTTAACATTCCTTCTTGGATACAATACTCAAATCTTTATTCTTGTAACATCCTTGTCTCACCATAGATCAAAGAATACAAATCCAAAACGTTCATGCTTATGATACGATAGAATTACGCATAACAATGCTACATACCGCAATCATGCTACCAAACAATCTCAGCAATCACAATCATACAATCGTTCCCTATCATGATTCTAGGTTCCAATAGAATAATTCACAACCTAACATGATACTAATAATTGCAACTGAACTAGTACGCGTACGTACCTTGTACCGGAGAATCTTTGCTGATTACTTAAAACGTTCTGCTTATGAAATTGGGATCTAATCGAATCATAAAAGTAATTCAGTTCTAAGTCCTTGATATCATTAAAATATAACCAGCTTAACTAACTATGTAAAACTTAGTGTTTCGAATAATAAAATAAACTTTCCTGTTGGTTAAACTTTTCTTTCATAAACTTTATTGAAACTAACATTTTTAGGAACTAATAATAAGTTGTAAATCTTTTTTCTTTTAAATTATATATTATACTTGTTCATAACAACAAAACTTAAACAACTATATATAAGTATTTTAAAAATCAGAGTTAGGAATTAATGTCATCATAAGAACTTCTAATACAATTGTAAATCTGATTTCTTTCAACTTTTACTATACTTTATTTACAATACAAATTAATCCAAGGTATATATATATATATATATATATATATATATATATATATATATATATATATACGAATAACAAAAAATCAGAATTTACAATTTAACTAAAGTAGAAAAGAAAGAATTTCATTTTTTTTATACCGAACCGACTCGCCGGTGACAACCACCGGCGACGCGACGTGGAATTCCGGCAGCAACTACGCAACCCAACACCTCCGCATGAGCCACATACTCGCACAACAACACACACCACGCACAACACCACACACTCAAGGGCTCGACCTCGCTCAACACCCCACACTCGAGCCGCACACCGCGCGCAAGCCTCGCACACACGCAGACTCGTCGACCCGCGACTCGACTCACTGTCCAGCAGCGACGAACCTCTCGCCGACTCTCCCTCACTCGACAGCAGCAAAGCCTTGACTCACGCAACCCCCTCGTCGACCACTCGCACGACTCGATTCTCGCACTCGAACACTCGCACACACAACACACTCCTCGCACACTCTCGAAGGTCTCACACACTACACACACACAGCACAACCCTCGCACAACACAGAGGGCAGAAGGCGTGGGAGGATGAAGAAGATGTGAAGGGAAGAAGAAGAGAGGAGAGAGAAAATTCTTTGGGCTAAAAACGGCTGATAAGAAAATTTAGGGTTTTGTAATTAATTTTTTTTTTATAGTATGAGAGTCCTAAGTTTAATAGGATTTGTTTCCAAATCAAATTCTGGTTTCTTATTTTATTTATTTGGAAAACAAAACAACACCGAATTATAATATAATTATAATAATACCTTCAACTTCGTTCTTTATATTTTCTAATTTATAAAAGAATAGCTCCCAAAAATACGAAGTATTACAAAAAAAGTACCCCTTGCATTCGATGAAACCACTAAGGTAGTGAAAGAAACAGTGAAACCATTAAGCAAAAGAAAATATTCCCCAAAACGCTGTAGAGGGCAAATCATGACTCCTAGTCTAGACAGAATGGAGCACAACATTTTGTTTTGTTTTTAGAACTTGATGCACCTATGACGCTATCATCTATCACTTGCTCCTTTGTAAGCCCAAAACAACAACTTTTTTTTTTTGATATAAAACTATACTAAGTGATTACAATAAGATGAAGATGAACTGCACAACTACTACTCTAAAAGGTACTTAATTACAAACAAGATCCCATCACACCAATATGCATTATCGTATATAAAGGGCAGAATGAACAATAACATGCCTTTAATCAATAAAAGCATAATAAGATGAGACTTGAGGAAAAAATGAACGTTATACAATGAGTACATAAGATTAGCCATTCATTTTGGTAAATTTTCCATTCAAATATTCTAGGCAATAAATAAATTAGTAATCTAAATAATTTAAAACAGTTGAACAAAAAGTGAAACAATTGAGTTCATGAGGGGGTTGGGCAAAGGGTATAATCCAGTAATCCTAATAACAAGATTTAAAATTCGTACATAAAATCACAATATTTTACTTGTTTTCCTACTCTATAGATTGTAAGTTATTTGAAAGCAGACATAAGATTTAAAATAGAACCTTACTCAAAATTTTGGCCTATAAACAAAATAGAACCTTACTCAAACTTACTTGATAAGACTGTCATCGAATTATTTACTTCGTGGAGAATAAGAAATTCAAGCTCCTATCTTTGTAAGAGCATTTGTCATCTTGTTGCGGAGGAAGTCCAACCAATAGTCATAATCTTCAATGAAAGAAATCATCTCCATATCAGCTTTTTTCCCCTCTTGAGACATGGATTTAAGAGATGCCTCAATCTCAGGCTCCTGCTTAACCCAATGAGTAGGGCCGTATTTGGGCCTAGGCGAGAGGGGCAGGTGCCTAGGGCCCCAAAACACATCGCCCAAAGAAGAAAAGGCAAAAGAGAGAATAAAAGGAAAAGTAGAAAGAAAAAGGAAAAGAAAAGATCACTGCAATACTGCAAATGCGGCCGAGAATTACGCTTATGCTTCAACCAACCCCTTCAATCAAATTCAATTTCTTATTCAATTCTCCCACTTGTTTTCCAATTCAATGCCAAACACTCAAAATATTTAGGTAATTTCTCTCTTTTCTCTACAATTTTTGTTCTTTATTCGATTTTTTAAGGTTTTGCAAATTCTGAATTTTATTACTTCATTTTTTGACCAAGAATTATTATATAATAATAATTTTTTGATGTAATATCCATAAAAATATTGTTAAATTGAATTTTCTTTAGAAGTTATGTAAAAGCCAACAAAGAAAATTATTCCTGGTCCGGACAGAAAATCAAAACTTCAAAAAATTCGGACCAAACATCTGTTTATTTTTTCGGTCTGGACCGAACAATCAAACATTAAAAAAAATTTAGACCTAATTAGGGCGCTAATATGTAGGTTCGCCCTTGGGCCTCCAAAATCTCAGAAACGGGACTGCCAATGAGCACATGTTTGATTTGACAACAACGTGCGATCACGGACCCCGAGTGGCTGCATATTATCTTGAACCACCTCCGAACCAAACGGTACCAAGTCAGACCTGAATAATCCAATTATAGTCATTGTCGACATGGTCAAATTTCTAGTTTGGAATGATAACTGATCCGAACCATACTTATATGTCTTGAAAATGTCATATCCGTGTGGATTTAAATCAACACAAGCAAATATTGGAAGTTCTATACTGGTGGAAATTTCTTTTAAAAACATGCGACACTCCTGAGAAGCTTGTCCCATGCCGGTGACAATAAGACAAGGAAAATCATGCAGCTTAACAGAAATCAACTCCCTAAAAGCACATAGTTTTTCAATAACTAGGACGCATTTGGGCCGAGGTTTGTTGGGGTTAAATTTGATGGATTTGATGGTATTGAAATTAATTACAAAAGGATGGATCAATTGGCTCCCATCCTCTTCGATTTCTTCCCCAATTGGTTCCTGATATGATCCGACCGTGTTTTGACGAACTACCACAATATTACCAATGTAATATCCATGCTCCTGTGAAGTAATGCCCATGGATAATCGCGAGCAGCGAAAAAGACAGCACATATCATCGATCAATTGAGTAACTTTTTCATCCGCAAAGGTAGGTTGCCACACTTCAGAACTCTCCATATTATAAATGATCTCTCTAGTTGAAGCAGGTAAAAAACGTTTTCCCTCGGCTAAGAGGGTCAGTTTTTCAGCAATAATTTCTATCAAAACAACGAGGAAGTCGTGACTCCCAGTTTGAAGAGATCTCATGCTCTTATCGTCCCAAGAAAAAGCAAAACAACCATTTTTAAAAGAGGATCTACATCTATTAGGTAGCTTAACATTTTTACGAAAACATTGCCGTTGCAAGTTAAGCAATACGCTTTTCATGACTGCATAAGGGTACCGTTTTACCTGGCGTGTAGTATTGTTGGAACGTGGTCTGCGTTGAATCTCGCTTACATCTTGCTTCTCTTTACGGTGTTAAATGAAGATTCTCCAATCTTTGAGATATTTTATCAATCTCTCGATTTCTTTCTTGAACTTGTGGATGATTTCCTGGGTGAACTCGTGGATGATTTCCTGGCTGAACTCGTGGATGATTTCCCAGCTGAACTCGACTGCATAATGAATGACAGAGAAACTGATGGGGAAGAAGAAGAACCCTAACCCTAGCTTTTGAGAGAAAGAAAGAAGCTGATGGGGAAGAATCCTGAACCGATCTGCTAGATTGACTGAGCTGAGCGGCGACCAGTTATCTCGGAGATATCCTCATATCCGAGCACTGCATATCCGGGGGTATTTATTGTAAATTCTTATGTAAAAGTTAGCAAGCTTTACTAACGGGATGTAACCAGCCATCCATAACGTCGTCCTTGAAACAGAACTTAAGGTTAACTATGGTTAACGGGTTGGTAACATGTGAGATAACGAAGGACGCGTTGGGTATATCGGGTCACTCAATTTCATATGACATCCGTTTGTTATTCTAGTATGAATACTAGACCAAGAAAATACAAGAGGGGGGTGAATTGTAGTTGAGGAGAAACTTTCAATTTGTAATGCGGAAGTAAAACAAATTTGAAATTAGAAAGAGACAAGCACACGAGATTTTTACAAGGAAAACTTCCTAGGCCCAATAGGAAGAAAAACCTTGACCACGAGGGATTTTGGCTCAAACTCTCTTTAATATACTAGGCCAAAAAACTCTCTCTTGTACAACCTAATACTGGACCTTCTCTGTTCCTCTAGGAACTTGTTCCCCAGTCACTCAGTTCCCCCTGAACTGATGACACTCACTATTGACTTCACTTGAAGTCTTCTCTCTTCTCTCTTTCTCATTCTCTCTTGAATACAAGGATATTCTCTGAATTTTCTCTCACCCACACACTATGAATATTACAATAATAAGTATGTTGAATTAAGAGGAAATTACAAGAAAAACTTTCTAAGTAATGATTGACTTTTTTCGCTTGAAAGTTCTGAAGTTTTTCTTCAAATAATTTCTTCTTATATAGCTGTTGCAGTTCTTCCTTCATCTGGACACGTTGTGTAACACCCCGTCCTTCTACTACTAAGATACTAAACAATATCAAATCAAAATTTACTAAAAAGACGTTAGCGGAAATAACGTCGGGACGGTTATGCTACTCTAAAACAATAATTAAAGATAATCCTCAAACCAAAGTTTCATAGCTTCCAAAAAAACAATATCTGAAAAACATTATGATTCTAATAAAAAAGAAGCATCCCAAATCATAATAAAACGTAACGTCATCCAAAACTATGAGACATGCAAGTCTCCCATTAAAACTCAAATAAAAACTAAATGTCTTTGAGACCTAGCATAACATAGGACTCTCTATTGTCTGCATAGATCTCGTCTACCAAAAAGACTACCAGAAGCTTCCTCTCACTACCAACCCACACTCTGCTAGCCCAAGCAGTCACAAGTCTAGCAGTCATTTCCATCTGCAAGGATATATTAAATAATTCCACAGTCAGTGGGGAGTAACTAGCAGTTCTCCCAGAACAAAAGAAATCAAAGCATGATTCAGACATAGATTAATAAGAAAGGAAAGCATACAATCATGATAACACCAACATGCATCCAAAACTATAAAGCTCACAAGTGATACAAGTGATAGGCAACATCAAGTAAACAAGATATAGTGAATAAATCAACTCCAGAATACTTAAATAATAATAAAACAAAAGTACAACAAGTTATTGAGTCAGAAACCGAACGCCAGTGAATCGCAATTCACTTCCTAAGGTTTGTCAGATCGCAATCTCCAGGTCAGTCTATGGACTTACGTTCCCCACTGCCTGTGTCTAAGAATGGCCAAACTCCCGATGCAGGGTAGAACACACAGAACTCCCTGACCTCTCGGACGACAACAATTAACCCAGGTTTACCCTAGTTCGCAAACCAGGTGGTTGGCATGTTCTTCACTGGGGACTACATCTATCCCACCGTATGTTCTTATCTCAAAATAAAATCATACATATCATCAAAGTCATTCATCTCAAAAATATTCGTCAAAAGGGATGCCACCCGGCCTTATACCCATAATTCATCAAAACAACTCTTCATAATCCCTCAAAAATAATAACTTACAAACTTAGAACAAATGTCTCCAACAATAAACACCTTGAAGATCTCTAAGCATTAACAATGATATTAAATTATTTTTTACAGCACTAACAATTAAATCAAAAATGCATCACCAATTAACTCCAAGGCTTATTAAATAAATGAATAGTACACTATTAATCATTTTTACATAAATTTAACATAAACATAATGATACCCAAAAATACTTACAGCAACCTACCAAACACCAGCATCCAGGAATGTAAAAGATCACAATTTATTTCTGATTAACAAGCTCTTAAATAATTTAAAAGAATACCCTCAAATTCACAACAAAAACCCATTAATAATTATTAAACTAATAAGTACGATCAGTAAAATAACACAAAAACTTTCATATGACCCTAATGGCTCTACTGACATGGTACAATTTTTATTTTTAATTTTCGGACTCTAAAAGTAGTTTTAAACGTTAATTTACAGAATACTCAATAAAGCCAATATAATAATTAAAAATACAAATAAACGCCCAAAAATTATTAAGAATTTACATAACATGCATAAACTCACGTTAATACCTAATATACAAAGAAATAAAATTTTCGGCCTCCAGAAATAACTTTTACGATTTATATACGGACAGAAATGAAAACGCAAAAACAGATAAATTAATTAAATAAACCTGTAAACAGAAGGAAAAAATTATTCCAAGGCATGAAATACATACTACACATATATCATGATTCACAAAAAATAATTTCAGCAATTTTAACATTCATTTAATAATTATCATGCAAATAAGCCAAAAACGTACAAAATAACAATTAAATCAAATAAATACTAAACATCAGACGAAAATTATTTTTCTTTATACAATATTCATACAGCATGCATCAAGTATATTCATGTCAAATTTGTCAATAATTTCATTTAAAAAGTATTTTAAACAATTCCTAGCGTAATAATCTAATACCGAATAATACCCTAATCACTATTGTTCTAAGATAACTACTAGTTACCTGGATCGTCAGAAGCGAGCTGAATATTACTGGAAAATCCCGTTATAGGCGTGCACCATTCTCCTTCTTCAATCCCCAAGCACCACGTACAAGAAAGAGGCAAGTAGAACAAGTCACGAACAATTGATGAAGAGTAGAAAATGAAAAATTTGAGAGAATGATGAAGATGATGATGTCCGAATTTCTTGGAATATGGCAGCAATGGAGTTCTGATTTTTAATCAGAATTTGGAGTGTTTAAAGGATGAAGTAAATGGTTTCATTTAGGAGAAATGATTAGGGGGGTTATGGGGGTTACAAACTACCAAGAGTCATCAAATAAAAGAAAAGAAATGAAAGAAGAGAAGCTTCTTCCTTCTCCCTCCCCATAGCCGGCTGTCAAGCCCAAGTACACCAAAAAAATTTCGGCCCAAGTCCTCAAGATCCATGCAACAAAAGTCCGCACGCGATAAATCGATTAATTCCTAAATCGCGCCTAAACTTTGAAAATACTTAAATAAAAAAATAATTCTAATAAATTATATTATAAATATAAATATAATGCACACATTAGCACGCCATATAATAAAATAAGAATTCGGCTCCCAATATAATAAAGAATAAAGTCATTAATTTAGAGAAAATAATATTTTTAGGGAAAACTTTTGCGAAAAAACTAGGAGCAAAATTATGGGTTGTTACACGTTGTGCTCCATGTTCTCCTCAAAATGGCGCAAGTAGGGTAATGGAGATTGTGGCCTGATCTTCGCTGCACTTCCTCCACTCATTTTGCAACGGAAATAAACTACCTCCACTATCCGTTAGTGGGAGTATCTTCAGCGAGTTAGTTGGGTTTGTTGGAGAACTTCAAGAAATCAGTTCCACATTGTATGCCACACCAACTACAACGGCAAAAATATCTACTAACTTAAAGAATCTTTTATGCAAAAATTCTAAGTTACTAGAATATTAAACATACCATATTATAAAAATTCAAAGTGCATAAAATAAATATTTTGACTTAGATTAAGTAATTAATCTTTCTCCACAAGATATAAATGCAAAATTAAACATTACATTAATTTTGGTATTTTATATTTTCGCAAAATATAAACTATATAGTAAAATTTACCTAAGTAATTGGCATCATCAAAACATCAAATACAACAATATTCCCCCTTTTTTATGATGGCAAATATAAGGCATATAAAAACAAAATAAGAAAACTAAAATAACTAAAGCGAAAGAATCAAGAGCTAATGACTTAAAAAAAAAAAAAACTAACAAAAGACTAAGAAAATAAATCGAGTACTAAACAAACAGAAAACGAATACTAAAATACGAAACTAACATAAATCAGTATTGAATAAGAAAAATCCAAAAAGCATCACCTAGAACCAAAGAGGACTAGAATTTGAATTTTTATGTGCCACTCTACTTCTTCCCCCTTTTGTCATCATCAAAAACAACTAAGTACCCAGCAGTACTCTAAGAGTGCATCATATACAACAATGTCAAAGCGGAGTAGCTCAAACATGCATCTAATAATACTAGCCATCCAACATGTAAATGAGCATATAGAGACAAAACAGATGCAAACAAGCAAGATATGAGCAATATCAGAGTTCAAGAGATGAAAAGAAGAAGGAAGGCAAATATAAGAAGAATAAGAAAGAAAGAAAAGAAGAAAAATAAACCAAAATAAACTGATGTGATTAACACATCCAAAAACCAACAAGAACAACGATCACCAATTGTTTAGTTACAAAAACCGAAAGTTATATTGTTTAATAGATTGAGGGAAGAGCGATAAAGGATAGGATCAGGGCTTGGGACGGATGATATAGGTGGAAACAACAGAGTCAATCTTCTCACGAACAACCGCTTCACCTTTCTTCACAGTAGCAAGAAGTTGCTCCTGTTGAACATCAATGCGAGCAATCCGAGCTTCCAACCCCGAGACCCTTGAATGAAGAAGAGACAGGGACCCTTGAATGTCTTTGAGCAGACCAGCAAGACCAGCAGTAGAGAGCAAGGGAAAATCAACAGCTTTGGAACTAGATCATGTAGGAACTGGATCCTCCTCCAAGTTAATCATGACAGCATCATCATCCTCCTTGTTCCTTGGGGACTTGGTATCTGCCAACCTTCTACTCTTCCTCACTAACTTGGTTCCCCCAGCACTCATTTCCTCAACAGGTTTCCTCTTAACCCCTACTTCACTCTTAACCTTTGGCTCTTCAACATCAAACATCACTTTACCACCCAGCACCTTCAAACTCAGCCTTCCAAGTGTATCTTTGGTCAAATAGTTCTCAGGTTCAAGTTCAAAGGATGAGTGAGAAGGGAGTTTAACATTACTCTTTTTAAAAATAGTAGTGAGAATACTACCATATCCAACTCGGTTATTGTGGGTAATGCAATGGGTCAAATGAGTAATCTTGATGTTGTTGGCAAGACAATACATAAGGGACAATTCCATGAGATTTGATTGGGTTCTTTTAGAGGTACGGGGCAGAACAAAACACTAAGTTGAAATAGGAATTTGTAAAAAGGTGAAAGGTCCTTTTGGTTAAGAGAAAAATCAGTAGACTTGCCACCAAAAAACGACATAACTTTATCATTTGAAATTCCATTTATATTCAATTGAACCTTGCCCTTAATGTAGGTCTTGTACCCTTCAGTTGGTACATCCAGCCAGTCCCCTAGAATTTTTTCAGTAAATTTCACCAATTTACTATTGACAACACTCATGCACATACCATCAGAATTTTCAAATTTTGAATAGAACTCAGCCTCAAATAAACCCTCACCAGAACAAAGAATTTTAGACCACTTCTGAAATTTCACTAAGTCAAGAAATTCTACCCATTTAACTTTCTTGCACCATGCAAGATCAACACAGAATCCAATCAAGTATTTGGAAGATTTTGATTTCTTACCCCTTTTTATCGGCACGTTGATGATCTTTTCTTGCTCTGTTTCATCCTCGCTAACAGGCTCTTCTTTCTTTGGTGAGATTTCTTCATTTCCAAAGGATTGCTCAAGGGAATCCTGGGTTTCTTGATTCGAATTAGAAGATTCGTGATCGCTCTCGTCATATTCCACCAAAGGTGAGGATTTTTCAGCAGGGAAATTTTGATGGGGTTTGGTCTCTTCATAATTTTTTCGTTTTGGTGCCATTTATGAAGTTTTGAGAAGGTTAAAGAAGATGAGTGGTTTTGAGAGTTGATGGTTTTGGGTAAAACGTAAAACTTGCTGTGTAAAAAGAGATGATTTGACAGGGTTATTATGTGGTGGTAGATTTATGGGGTTTTGTGAAGAAATTAATGACGGTTGTTCACTCTCCTCTTAATCCATTGAATTTTTACTTCTGCTTTGAACTTAGACTTATGTGATGCGTTGCATTGTATCATAATGAGATATTTTAGTGGGAAAAGAAATAAAAAGAAAAAATGGAAAAATAAAAGTGGAACAAATATTTACAAGTAAAGTAAATATTTATCGAAAAAAATATTTAAGAGAGAAAAAGAAAAATAAAAGTAAGGAATAAAGAACTCATGCATTATTCATGTACATGCTTTATTTACACAAGTCTCATCAAATTTTGCTCAACAACAATGTATGGACAATAAGGGGAGTATTATGAAGACTAATGTGAGTCCTTTACAATGACTGTGTAATGAGTGATTTAAATTCACAAAATGTTGCTGGCCACTTAGTGTAAATATGTAACTAAGGGTTTTATTTGAAGTAGCACACTCAATGAATTCTAATCATCCCTAGCTCTAAGCGAATTTTCTCGAATTTTTCTCTAGGAAGTGGTTTAGTCAAAATGTCAGCTATTTGATTTTCAGTTGGACAAAATTCAAGTTTGACAAGACCCTTTTCTACATTATCCTTAAGGAAATGATGTCTAATGTGAATATGCTTGACCCTTGAATGATGAACTGGATCCTTAGAGATACAAATAGCACTAGTATTATCACAGTAGATAGGAACACACTTAAACTTAATGCCAAAATCTCTTACTTGTTGCTTGATCCAAAGGACCTGGGAACAGCATGCAGCAGCAGCCATATACTATGCCTCTGCTGTGGATAAGGCAACAGTATTCTGTTTCTTTGAGCTCCATGACACCAAGCTTGATCCTAGGTACTGGACAATGCCTGATGTGCTCTTGCGGTTAACCAAGTCTCCAGCATAATCCGCATCCGAATAGCTTACTAGGTCAAACACATCACTTCGAGGATAGAACAAACATAAGCCATCACTTCCTTTCAAATACCTTAGAATTCTCTTAACTGCTGTTAAGTGCGATTCTTTGGGATTTGATTGGAACCGAGCACATAAACCAACACTAAAAGAAATATCGGGTCTACTTGCAGTTAAGTAAAGTAATGAACCAATCATACCTCGATATTGCTTCTCATTTACACACTTACCATTTGAATCTTCATCTAACCTTGTTCCTGTTCTTATGGGAGTGTGGTTGGTTTTTGAATGTTCCAGTCCATATTTCTTGAGCAGTTCCTTAACATATTTTTGTTGATGGATCATTGTTCCTCTTTCAATTTGCTTAATTTGCAAACCCAAAAAGAAGTTCAACTGTCCCATCATACTCATTTAGAATTCACTACTCATAAGATCAGCAAACTCCTTACAAAGAAGATCATTAGTAGCACCGAAAATAATATCATCAACATAAATCTGGACTACTAATATGTCTGTTCCTTTTGATCGAAGGAACAAGGTTCTATCAACCATACCTCTTATGAAATCATGTGAAAGCAGAAAGTTTGACAACCTATCATACCAAGATCTAGGTGCTTGTTTCAGCCCATAAAGTGCTTTATCAAGCTTATAGACTTGATTTGGAAGTTCCGGATTTTCAAATCCAGGAGGTTGTTCCATATAGACGTCTTCAATCAAAAAGCCATTTAGAAATACACATTTGACATCCATTTGGTACAACTTAAATCCCATAAAGGTAGCAAAGGCAATCAAAATTCTTATTGCTTCTATTCTAGCAACAGGAGCAAAGGTTTCATCAAAATCAATACCTTCTTGTTGATTATAACCTTTGGCAACAAGTCTGGGCCTTATTCGTTACCACGGTTCCATGCTCATCAAGTTTGTTCCTGAAGACCCATTTTAGTCCTATAACCTTCTGGTTCTTTGGTTTTGTCTCCAGGTGCCATACCTTGTTCCTCTGGAACTCATTTAGCTCATCTTGCATAGCGTTGATCCAATCAGCCTCCTTGAGCGCTTCCATATGGTCCTTAGGTTCTGTCATAGATAAGAAAGCGTGAAAAGCACAAAAATTCTTCAATTGGGATCTCGTTTGAGTTCCCTTTTCAATGTCACTTATTATCAATTCTAAAGGATGAGAATTTTGATGTTTCCAAGGCTTTGGATCAAATCTCCTAGTTGCTTCTTGAGTTTATTGAGGTGATTGATTCTCTTTATCTTCTTCTGGATCAGGAGTTCCTTGATCCTCCTGAGTTCCTTCTGTTGCTTGTTCCTCAAGGGGATCAGGCACAGGGTTATCAGGGTCAGGAACTCGCTTCTTCTCTTTTCTGCTGGTGTTAGTTCCTCATCATTTTGATTAAACTCATCGGGGACGAGTCAAACCAATTTCAAAGTTATCATTGTGACTCTGTTCCTGCAGGGAGTTAGTCTCATCAAAAATAACATGGACACTTTCCTCGACACACATTGTTCGCTTATTGTAGACACGATAAGCCTTACTACTTAAGGCATATCCTAGAAAAATAGCCTCATCACTTCTAGCATCAAACTTTCCTAAGTTGTCCTTTCTATTGTTATGTACAAAACATTTACATCTAAAAACACGAAAATAAGAAATATTGGGTTTTCTTCCTTTAAGTAGCTCATTAGGAATCTTCATGGTGATTGGCCTTAGCATGACACGATTGATGATGTAGCATGTTGTGTTCACTGCTTCAGCCCAAAAGTTCTTCGGAAGACCGCTTGCAATTATCATCATCCTTGCCATATCCTCAAGAATCCGGTTCTTCCTTTCGACTACACCATTCTGTTGTGGTGTTCTTGGAGAGGAGAAATTATGATCTAAACCTTCATTGCTACAAAGTTCATCAAACTTGGAGTTTTCAAACTCCGTACCATGGTCAGATCTTAAATGCTTTAATTTAAAACCACTAGTTCTTTGAATCTTTTTAGCAAAGGTTAGAAATTCATCAAACGTTTCATCCTTACCATGAAGAAAAATAACCCATGTGTATCTTGAAAAATCATCTACTATGACTAAGACATATTTCTTACCGGATCGGCTTTGGATGCGTACAGGGCCACATAAGTCCATGTGAAGAAATTCTAATGGATTTTGTGTGCTTACCATTTTCTTGGATTTGAATGAGGATCTCACTTGCTTGCCTTTGACACATGAATCACAAACATCGTGGTTTAATGACTTAATAGTTGGTAGACCAACCACCAATTCCTTCCCACTTAGTTTATGCAGTAGGGACAGGCTTGCATGACCACATCTTTTGTGCCACAGAAAAGGATCAGCTTCGATCACACTTAAGCATGTGAGATTATTCCTAGGAACAAGGTTCAGATCAACCATATAGGTGTTTCCTTTCCTCGTTCCCTCAAGGATCTTGGTTCCTATACTTTCATTGCTGACTACACAAGACTCATTAGTAAACTTCACTGTATTTCCCTTATCACAAAACTGAGATATACTAAGTAAACTATGTTTTAACCCTCGATCAAAAATACATTATCTATGGAATGTGACTGATTACCTTCCACACTTAGTAATTTTCAGCTTTAATAAATATTTCCATACGGTTCTTCCAGTATGGATAATGTTTGCCATTGAACATGGGTGGGCGTTGAGTTGAATACCCTTCATCAAGCTTTTCTCCCGTTGTGTTCATTTTTCCAGGTACAATCTCCTCAGTGTTAGCTGATTCTGGAGGTACTAGCTAGGCTCTGATACCAATTGTTATTCTAGTATGAACACTAGACCAACTACAAGAGGGGGGTGAATTGTAGTTGAGGAGATAATTGTACTATTGCTGGCCAATTTACTAACATGTGTTATCTTTTTGCTCGCAAATTTGCTCCTAACAGTATTAAGCAGTTGTTGGAGATGAGTTCCACATTATTTGAGTGAATATAAATTAGGGTAGCTATTTATTATTGTTTCTTACATTGCAAAGTTTATGTTCATTTAGCTCATTTTATCATCAATGTAACAGTAAATTCATTTAAACTTATGGAAAAATCCTTCCGTCTTCCACCCATATATAATTTTGGGTTCGATTGGAGTGGGGAGTTCGGGTAACTAGGTTGGTATGACTTTGAAATAAATAAATAAGCATTGTGCATGTTAGAGAACTAATTAATCATTTTGTCATCTAGAGTTACTTTTTTGAAGATAGCTCACAAGTGCTCATTTATAGTAGTTTTGTCAAAAGGGACTTTGTTTCATGAAATAGCAATGCTTATTTCACTCAAATGCTCATATTAATGAAAGATTTTGCTCATTACTTATATTTTTATGTTTTAATACGTATAATTTTGCTCGTTACTTATTTTTTCATGTTTTAATACGTATAATCTTGCTCATTTGGTTGATAAAAGTTAAATTACGCTTATTTTTGCAGTACAATATCGACATATAAATGGTTTTTTAATTATTTTATCCAAAGTTAGTATTTTCAAAACAGTATATGTAAAGCAAAAAAAAAGAAAGAGGAGGTCCATTTCTCGGCACCGCATCTTGAAAAAAGAAAGAGGCGGGAAACAACAAATCCATTCTGTTACGCTCTAACCACCCTCTCTTTCTTCACTACATATATTCTCTCTTTCTCTTTTTCTTCTTCTTCCTCTGTTTCTCTTATTCATCTTCACTTCCGTTGATCTTCTCTTATTCTCTCAACTGCTGATTCTCGAAGATTGCTGTTAGTAAGCTGTTTTGACTTCATCCTTTTTTTATTCAAATTGCTGTTCATGAACTACTACTTTTTAATTTTCGCTTTGGATGTGAAATTTACTTGATGATCGTTTTTCCTTCAATTTCTCTTCATCGGTTGGTTAATGGTTGATTCTTAAACATTCTTAGATTTTTGTTTGATTTCTGTTTCTTCTATTAATCGTTTTCCTTCATTTCGATTCCTGTCAACTATCTGTTTTTTGTTTTGGTTGATTCTTGATTATTATCAAGAATACGAAATTCTTTACTTGAAAAAAAAAATCAGAAACTAGATTGCTTGTCGCGAACGATTTCTTTCTTCCTTTTTGTGTAATTAATTCGATGAATTCAATGGATTATGAGTTGCTTCGGAGGAAAACTTGGCTGAAGAAGATCAATAAACTGTAAACGAATCCGGAGTACAGTTTCTTGACGACGAAAAATGAATACAAAATTTCGTGTAATATTGATATAAAATTTCTTGCAGAAAGAATGAAAGGTGGAAATCCAGTTTTAACTGCAAAATTGGCAATAATGATGGTGATTCTGATGTCTACGGTGTTGTTGGGGATTGTTTCTGCAACAACTCACACCGTCGGGGGTTCGTCTGGCTGGGATCTCTCCTCTAATCTCACAGACTGGTCTTCTTCCACTTCTTTCTTTGTCAATGACTCCCTTGGTCAGTTTCTCTCCAATTCTGTTTCTATACTTTAAAGCTTCACTTTCCATTTTCATTTTTCTTTTTTTTAATAAAATTTTCATTTTCCTGCAGCTGTAATTCATTCTCATTGTTAATTGCATGCTAAAATTGGTCGTTTATTGTAATGATCATGAGTTGTATCTTTAGATAAATAAAATACAAATTCTTAAATAATCTAATCATCAACAGCTAAATTTATCAATTTGTAGTAGGAGTCCCCGGCTTCAAGATAAGATTTCTCGCTTTAACATACCATATTACCATTACACTATTTTATATTTATATTTTTATCTTGCATATACATTGTAATACTATTATTATTTTAATTTAGTTTGAAGTTGTTGTTTACTGTAACCAAACTTGCATAATATTATGAGTTCAAATCCTACTAGAGGTACTTACCCTCCCCCACCCTCAAAGTGCATGCACTAAAATTTAAACTAGTTCGAAGTATCTTGGCACTAGGTCTCGAGCCCAAGTTTATCATAAACAAAAAATAAGTTATTGTTTGGTGGCTGAATCAAGCAGATGCGGGAAATGGAAACATCTTTGCCTTTTGTAATCAAACATATTTTTACAAGAAACCAATAGAAGTTATATATTACCATAGAAATACAGATTATATTCTACTATGACTATTAGTGATTTGCTTTTTCTAGCTAGATGTTGTATATTACTTTCAAGCTGCAAGCAGTATAAGATTGGATTTGATATTGAAGCTGATTATTGCAGGAGTATCAGCCTGCAATATCCTGATATAGCTTAAGAGTACTTTGGAATATAATTTGGGATCAAAGAGCTAATTTCTGTGCTGTTGCATTACATTTGGCTATCCAGTGTTCCTTCACAGTACACAACACAACTTGATTGAAGTCAGCAAACCAGAATACGACTCGTGCCAGATATACAGTCCTATAGAGACCTACAATAATGGAGTTAGAGACACAGTGATCTTTCTGAACCAACCAGGGCCAAGATACTTTGTTTGCAGCAACCACTGCACCCTGGGCTTAAAGATGCAGGTTCAAGTTCTTGACGACTCTAGCTCTCAGTCTCCGAGCTCAAGCCCACTGCCCAGCAATTCTGACTCAAACAGTACCACAGACCACCCTGGTCTTCCCCCAATTCAACTCGAACTACCCGAAATCGGGGATCATTGCAACAAGCATGGTAGGAAAAGGCGTCAGGCTCGTCACAATTGTACATCCGATGGTTACAGAAATAACCCATTGGGCAATTTGATACTGTTATGGGTGCTGCAGGCCATTACCACTACCAGCTACGTTATCATGGTTAGCAGTTTGTTGGGCATTGATTACCCAAAGGCCATGACCATTACCGGATTGGGGTTAATGATCAACATAATTTCCGGCATTAATGTGTTGGTTTGTCTAGCCATTGCCGTCTTGATTGCAGGGATTTGGAAATTGCTGATTGGATGCTGCTGGATGGTATTGGTAGCTTAAGTAGTATCCGTATTACTGTTATAAGTTTGGTAATTAGTAATAGACTGATAGTAGTAGCAGTACTGATAACATTAATCTGATGAATTAGTGGCAAGTCGGCAACGGCCAATTGCTTTGTAGTAATAAATAAGGAAATCCTGCTGCGTCTGCTGCCTATGCTCCGCTACAATTTACAAGTGCCAATGTAAAATACTTCAGTAAACAAGTCTAGCTAGCTAGAAGTATTAGTAAGGTTTTCAAGCTAAATCCTTTGTACGGTTCTTTCTGTTATATCACTTGAAATGATAAACCAATTACTGTCCATCCACATTTGTTCCTCACTATTACTTTCCCTTTGTCGAAAAACGTAGGCCAACTTGGACCGAGCTCATTTTTAGAAGAAAAAATATTCCTCAAGTTCAGTACTTCCTTATATGGTTGCCCACTAATTTTGAAATTACATGGGCTAATTAACGCTGTTCATTAGGACTCGTGCAAATTAAACGAGGATTATAAGATAATAAGACTTCGATTTTATGACAATTTTTTTTATTGTGGTATAGAAACATACAAATTATTATGATCAATATTTACATAGTAGTGACACAAAACCAAGTTTGTAATTTTAAGGTACAAGGTCGAATCCTCTCAAGTGTGATGCTTGGGGCCTGGGGGTAGGAATTCCCCTTACTTTCCCCTTTACTCTCAAGTGCTTCGCCCGCAAATGCCAGACCAAGAACACCATGCAGATTGAGGTCTAGATAGAGTCCTTCACTTTACTATTTAAATAAAAGTGACACAATAACTTAGTAGTGTATACTTAAGATGGATTACATTGTTAGAGGTGTGTGTAGATATAACAGTGAGTAACAGGATATTAGATCTTCCAGGCATGTATTAGATACGCTTTCCTATAAGTTATTTACCGACCCAATAGGAACAACAGAGTATCACGGTAATACTTATGAGATACGAAGAAGAAACATTGAATCTTGGTTGTTAACAAGAAACAATCCCAGCAAGAATTTGTAGTCTGATTTTGTATAGAGAAAATACACGAGAATTCCATTCTCTAAGCAAGTACCATGGAATGATTTCACACTTTAAGCAAGCATAAATAATTTCTCTCTAACCCATTCCACATGTGATATGTCCCTATATATACTAGGGAAGACTTACAGAAGATAAGACGCAACCATATACGAAAAGACACACATTATTTCATGAAAGAAATGCCTCGTCAGGAAAACTGACGAATATGAGCCAGCGCTCCTCTCTGGAGCGGGCGCTCCAGGCAGTAGCCGGCGCTCCTCAGCCCTGTCAAGGAAATTGGTTCAAACTCCAATTCCCTGACAATTCTGAGCGTGCGCTCTACTTAGAGCGAGCGCTCTATTGACTTGCCTTTTCGTTATTCCTCATTTCTCATCATATAACATCAACGGACACATTTAAACTATAAATGTTCCAACAATCCTCCTCCACTTATAGTATAAATGTTTTGAATCCGTACACTTGCAAACTACACAAAATCAACTAAACTTGTGTATAAATGAAAATGTCTTAAAGATTGAATTTAATTTCCACTTAGTACAACACACTTTACAAACTTTCAATTGAAATGATTGACTAAGCCGGAATCACTCAACCATAAGAAAATTTTGAAGATGCTATACACACAAGCTTACACAAACAACATTGTCACCCTCGACTCCATTAAAGGCCTTGAGTCCATATCCACATTCATGAGTGTTCCTATTTAAGCCCCAAACAAGGTGAAGCGGCCAAACTTCTTACTCATATAGGTAAACCTTCTATAACATGCTCTCGCAACTGAGCAACTAACCAAAGGTTTATTAAGAAATTAATCAACCTCCAACATTGCAAAAAACAAGCACTAACCTTGGGATGTAATAAAAAATATTATAGTGCTCCATATTACAAATAAAGTGGGATCCTCATTGAATTCAAGATCTATCGTTGTACAAGGCGTGAATTGAGTTTTCTTCATTTGTAATTTACTTAATAAAGGCTTAAAAAAACATCCCTACTTCTATATAACATAACTTGACAACAACTTTGGCCAAATTCATCAAATTAACAAAACATATAAAAGTTCATTAACACGACTCCATGTTTATAAAATCACAAACACCACAATGTCGCAATCCAAAATATGTTGTGACTTTCTATTATAAACATTACAATATCATTAATCATTAATCATTTGTCATTGATACTCATTGAAGTATATCACAATAATTAGTGATATGATGCAAACACTTCAAATGTCAATTATGAAGAAATAGCATGTTAATACTAAAACTAAACAAATAAATTAATATTCTTCCCCATTTTAGTATTAACAAAATAAGCATCTTATCTATTTAAACCAAGACTTGTATATGAAACAACCACGTAAGTACACTTCTTGGATGACAAGGAATTAACCTCCTCCAAGAAGAAATACCATCTTATTGTAAGAAACAAATCCCTAAACCAAGACTTAACTCACGCCAAATTATTCTTCTCAAACCGAAGAACATATTTAATTTCACATAACTCTGTCTACTAAATAGATTAGATCAATGACAATAAACCATTATCTTCCCAAGACATTTAATAATTTCAGTTAAAACAAAATCGGTAAAAATCATATGTATACAACACCAAATTTAGACAAAATTTCGTTGCCCCCAAATTTAATACATAACCAATTTATACAACAGATATCCTAAAAATCATGAACTTAATGATCTCAAAAACTGAAATAATTAATTACCTTGTCTTCATTATACTTGATAACACATGTCACTTTTAAAAGTAAAAAAACTATGAAATAATAATATTCCATAAATCATAATCAATTTCTAGTATAATAATTATAACATGTTAATACTAAAACACAACAAATAAATTAATATCTTCCCCATTTTAGTATTAACAAAACATATAAACACTTATACTAGTGATTACCACAAAATCATTGAAATAAATCAATATTTTGATTTTTACAACTTGTAAATTATAAACATCACCCAACTTATATAAAATTGAGAAGTACATTAAATAATCATTTTAACCTCATGTCTGAAATATAAATATTCTAAAATACATAGAATCACATTTATAATCATAGACAACACATGGTCAAAATAAAATTAAACACATAGCCCATACAAGGATGACCTACTAACAAATAACATGTTTATAATTTCCACAAGTTCATGTTCATGTCAACAATTATATATATACTCAATAAATTATAATAAACACATTTACTTTAATAAAATAAATATTATAACTTGTCCATGAGTTATATAATCAAAAACATAATTAGTGATAGTAACCCACTAACTATAACATGATCAATAAATAAACTTAATGATCATCATATTAATACTCAAACCAAAATCATGAAAAATAACATGTTAATACTAAAACTAAACAAATAAATTAATATTCTTCCCATTTTAGTATTAACAAAATTTTAAAAAAAATTCAGATTTTGGATGAGTTTAATATAACATGATATATCAATATCAATAAAAATCATATACCCTTTTCATCATGGTTCAAGAATAAAATTCTTCTTCCAAACAAACATGGAAATCATGAAAGATAGGATGAAATTACTAACATTTCTTGACAAGAACAATATAGAAGATGGTATCATTGTCAAAATTTTAACAAAACCAATTTCCTTATGAAATTTCCTCAACCGTTTCTTACTCGAAACAACATGTTGATAAATCAAACCGAAAAACATTTAACAAACCCACTGTTATTAGAACACATATTCCAAATTAAAGAATTAACTTTCATGGTTTCAACCGAAATTGACAATACAAGGTTTTGTCAAAATTCATACAACCAAAGTTCACCATAATTTAGTATCATGAGATTGTCCATGATATATGTCAACAGTCAACTTTTGACAAACATCGAAAGTTGAAATCCAATAACAAAAGATTTGTCAAAGTTAACCCAAATTAACAATAGTATAGACATACTATAATATGCAAGTTTACTATAACACATTCTATTAAAGAAAATAATAGAAACTTACAATACAACCCAAAAAGGGTTTTTCCGAGAAATCCATCGTCATTCCCGACCTCTTGTTTCCATTTAACAATGGCATTCCAAATTCAGAAAATTAGAAACATCTCACCCAAGGAAGATCCAATTACCCAAGGATTAAATAACTTATAGATTTTTAGAGGTGTATCTGGATATAACAGTGAGTAACAGGATATTAGATCTTCCAAGCACGTATTAGATACGCTTTTCTATAAATTATTTACCGACCCACTAGGAACAACAGAGTATCATGGTAATACTTATTAGATACGAAGAAGAAACATTGAATCTTGGTTGTTAACAACAAAACAATCCCAACAAGAGTTTGTAGTCTGCTTTTATTTAGAGAAAATACAAGAGAATTACATTCTCTAAACAAGTACCATGGAATGATTTCACACTTTAAGTAACCATAAATAATTTCTCTCTAACCCTTCCACATGTGATATGTCCCTATATATACTAGGGAAGACTTACAAAAGAAAAGACGCAACCATATACGAAAAGACATACACCATTTCACGAAAGAAATGCCTCGTCTAGAAAACTGACGAATATGAGCCAGCGCTCCTCTCTGGAGCGGGCGCTCCAGGCAGGAGCCGGCGCTCCTCAGCCCTGTCAAGGAAATTGGTTCAAACTCCAATTCGATCCTGACAATTCTGAGCGTGCGCTCCACTTAGAGCGAGCGCTCTATTGACTTGCCTTTTTGTTATTCCTCCTTTCTCATCACATAACATCAACGGACACATATAAACTATAAATGTTCCAATCTATTTAGGTAAAAGATAAAAAAAAAAGTGTGACTCATCTAATTATATCGACAACGTATTTACATCTATATTATACTACATTCAATTTCTTTTGAAAAAATTGAGATCAATATTCTTGGTAGCAACTCAAAAACTTTCACATAGATACAAAATATAGCTTTTATTTTGAGAAAATAAATAGGTTAGAATTTATATTTGAAAAATATAAAAGAAAAGCTTGAGTAACTAAAGTAACATAAAGTTCAATTCAATTTCAAAAAAAGTGTGTAGCAAGCTTTTTTCTCTCTCTAGAGTTTCTCTCGATGTGAATTCATAGTAGCCATGGCAAGACATTCGAAGAGTCAGAAATCTGCTGGAAAAAATAGGAAGGCAACGAGTCCAAGCTCATATTCCAATGCGAAGAAGACAAGATCGATGGATGAAATCCTGGGGATTTCTGCGATGGAAATAGAACTTGTAATTCAATCGGAGGAGGACTTGCGGGATATCCAACGAAGTCAGCAAACGCACAGGGTGTTCTCTGAATGGCTATCCTCTATCCATTCGGTAGCTGATGGTGAAACTCAATGGAGTAATCAGAGCAATTGGGCGGAAAGGAGGGTGCGAAATCCAATTCCGATTTTACAGTTTGAAGAATCGGAGGTCAGTATCATTCCTGATCCAATTGTTAATGATTGTAATGAAATTGCTCCAAGTAGGAAAGTGAAAATTGATGTTGATGATATTCAAACTGAGTTAGATTTCTGGAATTCTTCCCTGATTTGTTATGTTGTTGGTGTGAATCCGCCTTCATATATAATGGAGGGATTTGTTAGAAGAATTTGGAAATCTATGGGGGTGGATAAAGTGGTTGTGATTAGGAAAGGTATTTTCATTGTTCGATTTCAAACGATGGAGAAAAGGGATCAGGTTTGTCTAGTAATATGGTTTTCTTTGATAGTAAACCAATGATTGTAAAAGCCTGGGAACCAGATTTGGACATTCAGAAGGATGATTTGGCGGTGCTGCCTATTTGGATCCAACTGAGGTTAGATTTCAAATATTGGGGGGTAAATTGTTTACAGAAATTAGTAGCTCAGATTGGGAATTTTGTCAAAATTGATTAAGCTACTGAAAAGAGGGATAAACTTCAATATGCTAGAGTCGTGATTGAAGTAAAAATTGAACAAGAATTCCCGGATCAACTATCATTTATAAATGAGAAGGGGATAAATGTGGTGTTTGAGGTAAGCTATGAATGGAAGCCTGATCTTTGTGCAACATGTAAGAGATTAGGTCATTGCACTGAAGAATGCAGGAAGGTTGTGGGACAGCAGTGGAGGCCTAAGCCAAACCAACAAGTTCAGCAAGCTCAGCAAGTTGAACAGCCTGAACCTGATGTGAATGGTGAGTTTCAGAGGACAAAGCAAGTGAGTAAAAGGCAAGCAAAAGTTACTGCAGAAACTAGTATTACAAATTCATTTGCCATTCTGGGTGGAATGGAGAATGATGATGATATTATAGTTGGACATGTGGTTTGTGGAAATGCAACAAAAATGGATGATAGGGGAGGGGACTCTCCTGCTGATCATGGATAAGGTGTTATGCTGGAATGTCCGAGGGATTTCTAGTTTTCAGAAGCAAAATTAGGTGAAAAAAATGCTTAACTCTAGAACCCTTGGGATGGTTAGTCTCATTGAGACTAAGGTAAAAGTAAACAAGATGGGATCGGTCTATCAGAAGTTGTTCTCTGGTTGGTGTTTCTGCTGTAATTCTTCATACCATCCTGGTGGAAGAATAATTTTGGCCTGGAATGATTTGTCATTTCATGTTAACATTCATTTGATTACTGATTAAGTTATACATTGTTATGTTAAGTCAACCAGTGGGAAGCATGAATTTGCTTGTACAGTTATTTGCGCTTATAATATTGGTACTCAGAGGGAGGCTCTTTGGAGGGATCTGGAGGAAATTGGTAAAAAGGTGGATAGTGCTTGGGTGGTTATGGGAGACTTTAACTGTGTTCTTAACAGGGAAGAAAGAATAGGCTCTTCTGTTAGAGAGAGGGAAATGTTGCCTTTTAGAAGATGTGTTGCCAGCTGTGGTTTGGAGGATATGAGGTCTACTGGGTGTTATTATACCTAAAATAATAAACATGCAGGGGAAAGTAGTGTGTTTTACAAGTTAGATAGAGTGTTATGTAATGAAAAATGGTGTAATCAATATCCTGAATCTGAGGCATGGTTCATGCCAGAAGGATTATTTGATCACTCTCCGATGCTTTTAAATGTTTTTGCTGAAAGGAGGAGGGGTAGAATTCCTTTTAAATATTTTAAGATGTGGAGTCTTGCCCCTGATTATCAAAGAAGGGTCAAGGACTGCTGGGACACTAGGATTTCAGGGACTCCAATGTTCAGTGTGGTTCAACGTTTGAAGAAAGTTAAGAGTGTGTTGAAGATTATTTATCATGATGGCTTTACCGAAATTCATGCAGTAGATGCTAAAGCTTATGCTCTTATGATGGATTGTCAAAAGCTGGTTCAGCAGAATCATAGTGTAGCAGCTATTGTTAGTGCCTTAAAAGCAACTGAGGACTACAAGATGGTGCACAAGAAGTACATGATGTTTTTGGCCCAGAAGGCAAAATTAGCATGGATTAAAGATGGTGATGATAACTCATCACTCTTTCACAAGGCCATAAAGCAAAGAAGGATCCAGAACAGTGTTTATGGGATTACAAACATGGATGGTGAGTGGGTTGAAGGCAATCAGGTGGAGGAAGCTTTTGTTAACTACTACAAGGGGCTGTTGGGCACTAGTAGAGTTAACCGTGGCAAAATCTGTCCTGATATTATAGAAAATGGACCTATTTTATCTGTTGCACAACAGGAGACCTTGATTCGACTTGTCAATGATGATGAAATCAAGGTGGCAAACTTCTCAATTCCAGGAGATTTATCTCCAAGACCTGATGGTTTTGGAACACACTTTTTCAAAGATACCTGGTCCATTGTTGGGCAGGATATCCTTGCAGCTGTAAAAGATTTCTTCATAACAGGTAAGCTTCTTAAGGAGCTCAACACTACAATTTTAACTTTAATTCCTGAAGTTAAATGACCCAGTAGTGTGACTGTATTTAGACCCATTGCTTGCTGCAATGTGGTCTACAAATGTATTACAAAAATTATGTGTGCTAGATTAAAAAATATTTTACCTTTGATTATTGCTGAAAATCAAGGGGACTTCATTCAAGGGAGGTTTATTGGGCACAATATCATGACTTGTCAGGATATGGTGAGAAATTATGGTAGGAAGTCCACAAGTCCAGGTTGTATAATTAAAATGGACATGAAAAAAGCCTATGACTCCATTGATTGGTTGTTTTTCGAAGATATCTTTGTTGGGCTGAATTTATCAAGAAGATTTATTGATTGGGTTATGATGTGTGTTAGCTCTCCCAAATTTACCGTTATGATTAATGGGCAATGCTGTGGTTTTTTTGAAGGGAAGAGAGGGTTGAGGCAGGGGGATCCCATCTCTCCCTTATTGTTTGTTATTTGTATGGAGTACCTAACTAGGACTCTCAAAGTGGTGGGGGGAGAAAACTCAATTTAAATACCATCCCAGATATTATGGTGTTAAATTGAACCATCTTTGTTTTGCTGATGATGTCATATTATGTAGTAGAGGTGATTTTGTATCAGTTTACACTATGCTTCAAGGGTTTCAACATTTTTCAGAAGCTTATGGTCTTGAAGTAAATGTAAATAAAACTGAGATGTTTACTGCTGGTATGAGTAAAGAGGAGAATCAAAGGCTTTTGAATGCTATAGGGTTTAAGATAGGAAAGCTTCCATTTAAATACCTTAGGTTTCCCATTAGCCATAATAGAATAGCAGTGAAAGATTGCATGAATCTGGTTGAAAAAATGACTGCTAGGGTAAGAATGTGGAGTAGTAGACACCTTGCTTACCAAGGTAGGTTGGTTTTGATCAATTCAGTGCTTCTCGGTATTCATATCTATTGGTCCCAAGTGTTTGTTCTCCCTAAGAAAGTCCTGAATGAAGTTGACAGTATATGCAGAGCCTTCCTTTGGACTGGGGAGTATTTTAGTGGCAAACCTGGGTATGTGGCCTGACCTAATGTGTGTATTCCCAAGTATGCTGGGGGTTTGGGCATAAGGAATGTTGTGCACTGGAACACTGCAGCTATGGGTTGGTATATATGAGCAATCTCTTGTAAAAAGGACAATCTATGGACAAAAAGGATTAGTGAGATGTTTGTGAAAGATAGTGATTGGTGGAGCTATCAACCTCATGTGGGTTGTAGCTGGAATTGGCAGAAGATTTGTGAAGTAAAAGATCAATTGAAAAGGGTTCTGAGTGAGACAGGGCTGACTCAAATGCAGAATTACTCGGTGAAAAAGATCTATACTATGCTGGTGGGTGATTAAGGAAGGGTTTACTGGGATAAATATGCTTGGAATAGTATGGCTACTCCAAAGCACAAATTTATCTTGTGGCTAGCACTAAAACAAAGACTGCAAACTACAGCACGGTTGTACAAGATTGGAGTTAGCGATAATCTAATGTTTCTCATTTGTGGCAGAGAAGATGAAATGCAAGAGCACCTGATGTTCCAGTGTTGTTATAGCATGAATATTCTGGTGAAAATCAAAGCTTGGCTTGAGGTTACAGCATCCTAAAATAATGTTATTGATCTGGTGAATTGGATCGGAAGAAGCAGAAGGAGTAAATTCCAAAAGTACGTGATTGCAGCTGCTGTTGCATCAATGGTTTATCATATATGGGGGATAAGAAATGAAGTGTACTGGAATAATAAGGTCCAGAATGTAGATATTACTGTGAATAGTATTAAGAGAGTAGTAATTGATAGAGTTTACTGTATTCTGCCACAAAAGATTACCAGCAAAGATAGAGAGTGGTTGAGACAAAAAATTTAACATGTTTGTAGTTAGTTGTTAAGTTGGGCTTGTTTTTGTTAGGGGGAGGGTCCAACCTAGTTGGTTTGTCCCTGCAAGCTTAGTTTTCTGGTGTTTAGGTTGTAATGCGTTTGATTTCAATATATTAACTTTCTTACTTAGCAAAAAAAAAAATCAAAAAAAAAGTTCAATTAAAATGTTTATATGTTTTTCAATTATTATGCTACTATTTATTCAAACAATGAATTTCCTAAGTTGTCTTGTTTAAGTAATTTTATTTAGCGTTAATTGAGATTTGTAATTGTTATGTGAGTTTATCTAGCCGCTTGAATGAGTGGACTGTTACCATAGGAGCCAAAGGAGTGTTCTAAAGCAAATAATAGTAAGACTATAACAAAAATAATAGTATTCAAACTAATTTGGGACAAAAAAGTATCCAAACTTTTGCGGGATAGAGGAAGTAGTTGTTTCAATATTAAGTTATCGTTGTAACAGAGTATAACCTCGAGAGTCAAGTCTAAGGGATATAGGGGATGATCTCATCATAATTGACTCGAAGAGCTTAAGGGATTAAGATTTTGAGCACGTCATTATCGAGTTGACTTGACCGGGCCTAATCCGAAACTAAAGTAATTTCACAACTAGGGGCTAATAAGGGATATAGGGGATGAGCTCATCATAATTGACTCGAGCAATCGAGCTTAAGGGATTAAGATTTTGAGCACGTCATTATCGAGTTGACTTGACTGGACCTAATCTGAAACTAAACTAATTTCACAACTAGGGGATAATAGCTTAATACTATCAAAAAGATTTTAGAATGTCCGATCGGATACAGGGATGACAACTCAATCTGAATCCGATCTGCATATCCGACATAAATTTTGTTTGTCGGGAAATACTATCGAATTAACGCTTGCTCAGAAAAATGGAAATTGATTACTCCTAATTATTGGTTTTTTTACCGAGATGAAACAAAGAATAGTTTCCTACCAACTACCAATCTAACATTAAGAGGTCAACCGTGAATCTTGGATTTGTTTCTGCATCATATAAGCCTTGCGAGTTTCTTAATTCTTACCCAACTTTGCTGATTATATTACAGAAAAATTTAGAAATACCCACCAAAATACCATCTACTTGTATATCATAACTCATAAAAATACCAGCAATTAGGCAATTAACTCAGCACACAAACACAAACACAAACACAATCGAGAGAGAGAGAAAAAGAGAGAGGAGCAGATAGATAATCAAATAGAAAAAGAATGGAGTCTGAGATTAAGAATTTCATCAAGATCTGGTTATTCGCAATTGGTTCAGCTTGTTATTCGTTGAGTTTATCCAGAATATTCCACATCCGAAGCGGCATTCTAAGGTTACTCTTCATCTTCCCTGTCATCTATCTCTTCACTGTCCTCCCTTTATCTCTCTCTTCTTTTCATCTTGGTGGTCCCACTATCTTCTTCCTTGTTTGGCTTGCTAATTTTAAACTCCTTCTCTACGCCTTTGATCTTGGTCCTCTCTCTACTCATCCAAACAACTCCCTTTCTCTCTCTCATTTCATCTCCATTGCTCTTCTTCCCATTAAAGTCAATAATCATCAACAACAATCAACAAAACCCACAATTAACAACAATAAGTGGAAATCTGTTCTCATTGTTGCCTTCAAATTACTGGCATTTGCTCTTGTGATCAAAATCTATGGCTTTACCCAAGATTTACCCAAATTTCTTCTATTGCTTAATTACTGCTGTCATCTTTACCTTGGTGTTGAGGTAACTTTAGCTGCTGTTGCAGCCCTAGTTCGGGCCACTTTGGGCCTGGGCCTCGATCCACAGTTTAATGAGCCTTACTTGGCCACATCACTCCAGGATTTTTGGGGCCGTAGATGGAATCTCATGGTGTCAGACATCCTGCGACTCTCCGCTTTTAACCCCGTCCGACGTGTCGTCTCTCCATTGGTTGGCAAGAGGTGGGCCCCGGTAGCTGGAATGCTTGCGGCATTTACTGTGTCTGGCCTCATGCACGAGGTCATCTTCTTTTATTTCACACGTGTGAGCCCCACGTGGGAAGTCACGTGCTTTTTTGTATTACATGGGATGTGTACGGCGGTTGAGGTGGTGGTTAAGGAGGCACTTGGTGACCGGTTGCATTTGCATCGGTTGATTTCGGGGCCGTTGACAATTGGGTTTGTTGCGGTTACGGCGTGGTGGCTTTTTCTCCCTCAAATCATAAGAAACGGTGTGGATGTCAAAGTCATTAATGAGTATCCTGTAATGCTTAGCTTTGTCAAACAACACATTTTGTATTTTTTTTGTTTGAAAAAGTGAATCAATTTTGGGTTGTTTGAGTACAATAGCTCAGTCTTGGATTGTTTGAGTACAATAATTCAGTTTTTGATTATCTAAGTAGTTTCTTTTATCATGTAATTTTTCAACTTAATCATAATACAGCTTGGTCACTTCATTCCAATTTTGAACTTAATACATTTTCTGATCTTGATATTGATTTGTGATATTATACCCTTCCTTTCGTACAAATATTTATAGAAGTATTTTTTTAGTACATAGACATGTCCCACAACCTTTGCCTTTCTCAAGATTGGCTAAGGGATAAAATCTAACACGGGAAAGTATACCAAGGTTTGGTCTCGCGCCAAGGCTCCAAAATGTAACTCCTAGCTCAAAGGACCTAATTGAGTTATTTTAATTATTATGATGTGCATTTTAGTTTTGAATCAAAGTTGCATAAGTTGATTCAAAAGAAAAAAGTTATTGTAACTCCCATGGCCCACGTAGCGGACAACGGGTCGGGTTGGGCCTTGAGCGGGCTCGTGCTGGGCCAGGCCCAAATCGTGCTGGCCCGACCCATGCCCACCTTTACTTGATACCATTACCAATCTTTCTTGAACTAGTAAAGTACAATCTTTATCCATAATGATTAATGTTGATTGAGAAAAATGAAGTTGAAGGGAAAAGAAATTGGGGGAAAAGATACAATTTATTATTATTATTATTATTATTATTATTATTATTATATAGGATTTTTTGATGGGAATAATCCCACCTTTGAATGATTCTCCCAAAACAGTCCCACCTTTCATAAATTTGGGAATAATCCCACCTTTGTGGGACATTTGTTAAAAACGGGTCTTTTTACTGGTTACCTGTTCAAAAGGTGATGACCCACCCTTTATGTTTTATTTTTAAAAAAAAACCCTCCCACCCCCGTAGTCCCCACCCCACCCCCACCCCCACACCCACAACAAACCCCGGTCCCCCCACCCCCCGCCCCCCCACCACCCCACCCCCGCATCTACCACCATGCGGCCACACCCCACCCAAACCCTACCCCCACCCGGTCCCCACCCCTCCCCCCGCAAACCCCCTCCCCGCAAACTCCCCCTCCCCGCAAACCTCTCCACCCTCACTCCACAGTAAACCCCCACCTCACCCCCACGGGAAGCGACCACCGCCCACTCCAATCTTCATCGTTGGCCACCACCACCTCCCCCTCCCCCCCATCCCCCGCCGCCCTTTCCTTTTGAATTTCCAGAGTAGGGAGAAAGAGAAAGAAAGGAGAAAGAGGAAGAAGAAGAAGGATGGGGGTCCGCCGTGGGAAGCACGCGAGCGGGGGTTCACTAGGAAGCGCGGGAGGGGGGTTTACGTGGGAGGGGGTTTGGGAGGGAGGTTTGTAGGGGAGGGGGGCTTGCAGGGATGGGGGTTTGCGAGGGGGGGGTTTGCGCGAGAGGGGGTGGGGACCGGGGGGGTGGGGTGGGGTCGGGCCGCAAGGTGGGGGATGCGGGGGGTGGGGTGGACTGGGGTTTAATGTGGGGGGTGAGAGGTGGGGGTAGGAGTGGGGTGGGGACTGCAGGGATGGGGTGGCTAGGTGGTGGTAGTCGTGGAGGAGAAGAAGTAAAGGAGGAAGAAAAGAAAAAACCTACATTTGCAGGTTACCAACATGTAAGGGTCCATTTTGAACAGACACATCCTAAAGGTGGGATTATTCCCAAATTTATGAAAGGTGGGACTGTTTTGGGAGGATCGCTCAAAGGTGGGATTATTCCCATCAAAAAATCCTATTATATATATAGTTTTAAGGTCAAATGAGAAGCATGCTTAAAAGGAGAAGGGTGAAAAGGAATCTTGATCATGTAAATTACATCCAAAGATTGTTATTGAGATACAACCTGACGATTGTATGTGCATATTTTTGAAACTAAAGCTGCATAATTTTTCAACTATATGTGCATATTTTTTGAATTTGATGTGCATGTGTTTTTATATTTGAATATGCATAAATTTGTAATTGAATACACATAACATTTGAAATAAATGTGAATAAGATTTGAATCAAAGTTGCATAAGTTGATTCAAAAGAAAAAAGTTCCAATTTGCTGGAGTGGGATATTTGAATATGCATAACTTTTAAATTGAATATGCATAATATTTAAATATTTGAGCTGATCAATGTGCATAAGATGATTGAAAAATAAAAATCTGACTTTGCTAGGTGGTCAAAATTCGAGGACAGAGAATTGATGTCCCTTTGAGTGAGTGCGGAATTTTCCGAGAAGAGCATTGGTGTCGGAGCATTTTTCGGCGAGGGGAATCCATCGCAAAGTGCCGTAGAAAGCTAGTAAAGTATAAAAATGGAGGGAAAGTTGAAGGAGATAGAGTGAGGAGATCAAGTGGGTTGTGAGGCTTTCGTTTGAAGTTGGTGTTGAAGTTTTTTTTTCATGGCGAAAATGGAGGTTGGGGAAAGAAGAAGAGATAAGGTTTCAGAGATTTAGGAGAGAAAAAGAGATGGATCTTGCCATGGGAAGAGTGAATTACAGATTTTGAGGAAGAAAATTAAAGCAGAGTGTAATACCCCGATTCTTAAGAGCGTTTTATTTAGCGCTAATTGTATTGTTAATTATATTTTGAATATTATTATTTTATTTGGGTTCAGGTATGAATTTTTATTTTGTGGTGGTTATAGTATTTATTTAAATAAATTCTATGAGGTTATTATTACTATTATTTTATATCTTGGATTTCGTGTACAATTAGTTGAGCGGTATTTTGCCAAAATAGAAACCAAAGCCTTTTATTTCTTTTCTTAGTCGGTTAGTTTGGGAAACAAAAACCCCAGCCCATTCATTTACTCTCACGACATTTCTCTCTCTTGAAAGAAACCCCAAACCCCAAGTTTTCTATCTCCTGATTCCTCTCTCAACCCCCTGTCTCGTCTCTCGCTCACACCTTTGTCGCCTCGCCGGAGTTTCCCGCTGCTCGCTGGAGCTTTCCTTTGCTGTTGCCGCTCCTCCGTTCTATCCTCTTCGCTTATGTGCGTGCGGTGTTGCTTCCGTGCCACCGCGGAGCTGTTGTTGCTGCGTGCTGTGTTGCTGCTGCTTCAAGGCGGCGCTGCCGCCGTGGTCCTAGTTTGGCCACCGCGAGTTGAAGCTCGCCGGTGTGTCGATCACCTCGTTCTTCTCTCTTCCTTGCTCGCATCTCCTCCCTTATGATGTTGTCCCTATTGGTACTACCCTCCTCCTAACTCTACGTTTCTACTTTATGTATTTGCAAGCTTTGATGCTCATAATTATTGAATTCTGAAATTGGAGTTAATTAATTGATGATATGAATGATTGTTAATGTATACCATTCCCTGATATTTGGATTTCAGGATTTAGGTATTGAATTGAATTATATGCTCCTGGTTCAGTTAAACTTAAGTGATAATTAGAAAGGCCTCAAGTGTAAACTTCAGTTTTGTGTAAATGTAAAATAAAGTGAGGACTTATGTATAATCCTTTGGATTATATATCCTTTGGATTATATATGTTGAATATTAAACCAAGTAAGATGTGAAGTTGGGTGAATCTATGGGTTGATGGTCACCAAAGTATACTAGTTCCCAAATTAATAAAGTGAGTTATGGACCATTGAAATTATCACTATATTGACGAATACTAATACCAATGATGTATATGTACCATAGTTTAATTCAGAGTATAACTAAGCCTAGGTCGTTTAAGTAAACTTTGCTTAATTAATTTCTAATGCAAGACCTATGATCGTCATGGGTGATGTCATCTTGAATATAGGATGGTTTTCCGAATTTGTCGTTGTAATTGAGATAGGTGGAGATAACTTATAAATTGAGGTAAGATGATTATAGGATGAGGGAAGCTGATAGTTAATGATAGTTCATAGTATTGACATGTCTACATGCGATATGACCTACATGTATTATGAACGGAGAGATGTGAATTATTTGCTAATAAAGGACATGTGAAATTACGATGCTATGAAAATATTTTTATGACATGTCCCCGAAAAAGGTGTGGTCCGAAAGAATGTAAAGATGATTCATGTGTATTATGAATTTGGAAAAGTGACATGTATATTGTGAAATGATATTTGTGAAACTACATTATATGGGAAGAGTCTTATAATATATTCTCGTAAATGGTCAGAAAGTATGAAAGGATTACGATGACGTTTATGTCATGGCTTGTTATGTATTTCCGATATACTTGAGGTGATGAGTTATGTTTATAAATTCTCGATTATGCCAAAGTATGCCTTTTAATTCTGAAACAGTCTCAAAGTATGAGTGACTTTTAAATGATATAGAATAAGAAAAGACTGCTATGCTTCCGCTATGCTTCTGTTATGTATTCTTAAAAGTACTTAAAGGTATGAGATATGCTTACAATTTCCGATTATGTAAAAGTATATGTTATGATTACTCTGAAATGATCTGCAAGTATAGAAGGTAACATCTATTGCTAACACCCACAATTCCCTTCTAAATGTGTTTGTGAAATGATGTTTATAATTATGTTAAGGATTTTGTCGTGTGATTCTTTATATGGATTGTGTGATACTTAATCTGTTTTCGAATGAGTTTCGTAAATGATGATCTTATGAGTTATTGATGCTCAAGTATGATTCATGAAAGATCTATGGCTTATGCCGATGAATGCTAAACAAACGAAACATGATAAATAAAATTGAAAGAGGTTATGGCATTATAATGTTACGCTTATCTACTTTATGGTCGTGCATGTACCTTCGCACCCGCCGTTCAACCAACAAGGGAGCCGGGCTCCTTGAGGGGTACCGCGTGTTATGTTACTACTCTATTTTGGTGCGAGCGGTGTATCCAATAAGGGAGCTGGGCTCCTTAAGGATCATCGCATGGTGGGAGACGTCCCACATGTCTATACTCGCCAGTTACCAAACTAAAAGATAAAAAGATAATGATGAAACTTATGATATGAAATGAAATATTTGTTATGTAGATGATTTTATGATTTAATGCTATGCAGTATGATGACTTTGATGTTACGAAAGTATGATTATGATTGCAATTATGTTTTATGATTTCACACATTATGTTATCGATGATTGGATTAGGAGATATGGAATGTTTAATGAATATGATGATTAGTGATGTTATGAGCGAATTCTATGAAACGACTATGTTGTTACGAAAGTACGATCATTACTACGTTATGAATATGACCGTGATTATGTTGAGTGTACGATTACTTCTTATAATTACAATTAGGATTATGTAATATATCTATGACACGAGAGAAATGAAACACGATAGAGTTAAGTAAAAGTATGCTGATAGTGAAGTGAATGAAAGTTGATAATGATTTATGATAAACTGAATGATTCAAACTATATGTTTCATGAATTTCTGATGATATGAAAGTATGTCTTCTACTCTGATATGAGAGAACTATGATGATGTTACGACTCCACTATGATTTTTGAAAGTACTTAAAGGTCATGAAACATGATGAATGATAATGGATTATGTGAATATTGCTATGTTGTTGTGATATGGTTATGAACGATGATAATATGTTGATTTCGTGAGAGTCGTAGACACCAAAGCATGTTTTAAGAATGTTTTATGGGCTAGTACTCAGCATCGTGCTGATGTGTATGTCAATGTTTCGTTTTGTCACTACTGTGGCCTGTCACTTGGTGGATGGCAGTGTTATAATAGTTTCATGTTGAAGTTCTGGAGCATCTTTTCCATGATAGAAGCAGTTACGTGCTAAGAGTTCAGTTATGATTGTTTTAAGTTTCTTTTGAGGCGAGGACGTTCCACTTTGTAATAGATAATAAGTAATGGTTTAGTTTTATTTCTAGCTCTGGATGAGCAATAGTGCTCCTGATTCCCTTCTGCTGCTGCTCCGCGAAAGCGTTGAGTAATGGATTTGGAGATATTTTATTTGTAACAGGTTTCTCAAACATTTTTCCATTTTGGGTTGTCCAATTTACAAAGGAAACTCTGCCGAAATTTTTTGAAAATATTTATTTATTATTAAAGTGTTACTTTAAAGAGTGTCAAATCTAAGTAATGTCCCTGTAAGTTAATGTTAAATGTCGCCTTGTATTTTCCCCTAGTGGAAAGTACGGCGGTAACGCGCCGACTAAGCTAAGTCTTCCGTTGCTAATCCCGATTAATTAACTCAATAAGGATGTATGAAAGTCGGGGCGTTACACAGAGACTTAACTGTTTCCCAATTTAGAGACTTAATCTGGTTGGTATATCTCAAGTGAAATTACAACTACTCGATTATTAGCATTGAAGGGTCTATAGTCCTTAGCTTCTCACCATTCTTATTATAAGATCCTTCTCATTGGATCCCAACTCTCTCTATATATACATATATTGATATATATATATTGAAAGTTACTAGTCATAGATAACTGAATTCAAAAACTATATTTTTTGTAATACATTTTGTGAGAGAATATGGGATAGAGTAAGGGAGCATTCATTCATCTCGGAGATAAACAAAATTTGTATATCAAGTGACATTTTTGTAAATAAATGTCACTGATATTAAGTCGTATAGACTTGATATACAGTTGTGATTTTCTTTTTTATAACTTTTTAATATAAGAAAAAAAAAACAAGTATCAGTAACCTTTCGTTTACGAATATACAACTTATTGATATACAAAGTTTGTACAAGTATGAAATAAATTGACAATTTCTCCGTATTACTTCATTCTTTAACTTTGTAGTGAGTAATCTAGCCCACTGATAAATGTATGAATCAATCTCTGTTTTAATTAAGGGTTTAAATGATGCGAGTTTTAGCTTGCTCGACTCGACTCGTTAGTATTTCGAGTCAAGCTCACTCGAGTCGAGTTTTATCCAAACTTTGACCGAGTCGAGCATTGATCGAGTTGAGTTGTGATCGAGTATACTCGAGTAGCTTACAAGTGTCTTGTGTTAAAAGCAATTATAAGGTAGAAAATATGGTTAATTTAAGTACTCCCTCCGTCCCTAAATAGAGTGCCCATTTTTCCATTTATGTTTGTCCCAAATAGATTTCTCATTTCTTTATTTGGTATGGGTCCACCAATTAAAAGATTATTTTGCTTTCAACTTTTATAATATCACCCACTTTCTCATATTGCCTACATTCTCTCTCCTTAATAAACAATTCATAAAAAGTGTACCAACTTCTATATTTAATTATGATTTAATATAATTAAGGTCTTACACATGATTTCTTCTAAAACTTGTGCCCAAAAGAAATGGACACTCTATTTAGGGACGGAGGGAGTATTTTGTTATAGATAATAGGGTATTCGAGCTTCTCATGAGTTTTCGGGTCGAGTATCGAGTTGCTCAACTCAACTTATTGACATCTCGAGCTCATTCGAGTTTGATTCGAGCTTACTCGAGTTGAACTTTGACCGAGTCGATCTCAAACAGCTCGCGAGTTGTCTCGTCTCATTTACACTCTTAGTTTTGATAAATTATATCGGGCAATATTAAGTGAGGGAGAGAGTAAATGATATCTTTTAGTTTGGTAGTTGACTTGAATCCCCGGTCGGAGTCCACATAAATACATATAGCTCAGCAAAGCTGAAAGCTCTCTCTCCCAGCCCTCTCTTCATTTTCATTGTCATAATCAACCAAACTCAAAACTTCACCTATTTTTATTCCCATAAGAATCTTTGTACCCAGTTAAAGTTGATTGATTCTAAGATGTTGGAGGAAAGTGAGACATAACCTATTTATATTACTATAAAAAATCTATGTACCCAGTTAAAATTGATTGATTGTAAGATGTTGGGCTGGCTTCGAATGATAATGGCTGAAAGGGTTGCTTTATGAGTCCATTTTTAGACTCCAATTGGTGCAATTGGTATCAAATGAATATATTGACTATTGAGTATCAATATAAAATTTTACAGTAGTTTAGAGGTGACCATTGGACGGGCCTAACCATACCCAGCCTTGAACCGACCCATAAAAAGACTGGCCCAGTCCGAACTAGCAGATGACCAGGCTGGAATCGGACAACCAAACGGATTATCGTGGGCGAATTTGATGAGTGAGGAAACTGGCCCGACCCTAACCCTAAACCGAACCATGAACCACACTCAGCCGTAAATAGTACTCAACCGTGAACCGACTCGACAAACCAGTTGAGAAAATGCATAAAAATACTTCATCCTCGGCCAAGTTATCAAAAAGACTAGTATATATGGACGATATCTAAAATTAGTTATTGTAAATTGGGCGGGCGCGGATGTGTCGTTGTTGTGCACCGCACTCGGCCAAAGATAAAATTTCTCCTACTCTCTTTTACACTAAGGTAGTATAGTGGAAGTAGGGTTCGTATCCACAGGGAAACGGGGACGAGCTCTATATTTAGCGTGAGATGGTATCTAGATAACTCTAACGGTCGAGAAACCTAATAATAATAACAAAGGGGGTTTTCAAGTAGATTTACTAAACTACAACTAACTAGCATATAAACAAGATGAGAAATCAATATAGGAAGATCTTGAATCCGATTAACATCCACTTCAATTCATTATCGATCCTTGAACTTCAACTCTAATTAATTCCATAATTATCCATTGCCGAGAATTAATCTCGCGTTCTCCTTATTCCTAGTTGAATAGCACGATCAGCGTGACTATAAAACCCTAACTAAAGGATAACCTAGTCCGATCGGCGTCTAAGTTCAATCCAATAGCAGCAATAAACACAGAGAACCAACAGACCTGCTAACGTCATACAAGCGATAAACATTCAACAGTTGATTTAATTCCCCCAAGAAATAACCAAGACAATCTGCATCTAAGTTACTTCATAGTTTGCTACCAATTGATAAAAGAATAAAACAATCCGATTCTATTCTTAAATCTAGCATTAGATTAATTACACAATCAAACTAGTAACGTTCCTAGCATAATCATGCACTAATCATAAATCACAAGCATAGAAATTAAACCATAATCAAAGGAACTAAATAGAGAGGAAAGATCTCACAATAATGCTTGAAGCTTCATATTAATCTCGTTCAAGAACGGTTCAAGCTACAATCGGCATAGCAATCGCCAATTCCATAATTGAAATCTACGAAAACTAAACTAGAAGATAAAAACTAAAAAGAGAAGATAAGAAGAGAAGAATGGAGTGTTGGATATTCTCTCTCCTCAAATGTGTGTCTCTTAGGTCCAAAAACAAAGTTTAGTATTTATACTAAGGCTCAAAAGTCAGCCGACATTTAGACCGCCATAGGGGTCGCGAGGTGCGGTACAGGTCGCACCGTGCGATGATCTCCTGCCTTCGCAACGAGCTGAAGAATTGGGCCAAACCACGCAGGTCGCACCGTGCGAGAATCCTCGCGAGGTGCGAGCAAGGCAGGTCGCGAGGTGCGACCATGCTCGCGAGGTGCGAGCTGCCTTGCTGGGCTGCGATGGGCGAGCGATGGGCGAGCGATGGGCTAGCTTGCTGCTGGGCGTGCGATGGGCTGGAGCTGGGCGATGCTTGCTGCTGGGCGTGCGATGGTTCGATGGGCGAGCTTGGCTGGGTTGGCGATGATGCTTAGGCTTGCGGTGATCACGAGAGCTTGGCTCGGATCAAATGCACTTCACCTTGGAAGCTCGGGATACATGACGTTAACACAAATTATCTCGCAAAGCTCCGAACTTCCGCTAAGAGCTAAATACGACACGAATGTTAACAATTACAATCAAACCCCTAGCAAAGTGCACCTAAAGTAACGTACATACACCGTATAACATGAGCGTATCAAATACCCCCACACTTGAACTTTACTCGACCTCGAGTAAACTCAAAATGAGGATCACCAAATAAATCATCACCCAAACTAACGACACCAACCTACACTCCCCATCAACTACATCATCATTATCACATCTTAACAACATCCGCTCAAAACCTAAACGTAAGGGACGATGATTCCCCCACACTTAGATTCGAGCTCACCTGAAAAATAAAAAGACGCGACAACAATAATCACCAAACGACAACCAAAATGTGAGCTCAAATCCTGAAGGATCTCAAAGGAATTGAACTCACTCCAACGCCACAATCAAAATGACAACTCGCCTAAAACCTCAGAAGATAAACTACTACTACCATTACAACCAACCTATATAAGCAAGCCATGGAACAAAGACAAAAAGGGATAAATTCCATGCTTACTCCCAAAATCAAACAATCAAAAGAAAGTGAAAGCCAAAACAAATCTCCAGCAAATGAGTTTCCAAAGTGTATAATTCTCTCTTAATCTCTCATTTTGCCTAGGAGCCCTTTCGGGTTTTCATCCTAGCTTCTCACATTTTTTTCATCTCACCATCTTACCCGCTCAATATAAGCCACTTTTTTGCATAGGTTGCCCTTTCGGGTTTTCAACCTATCCGGGCCCCCAATTTTTGCCTAAGTCGCCCACCCTTGTGGGTTTTCAACTCAGCGGGTTTCATTTCATCATCATTTTTTTTTATTTTTTTTTTTTTTTCATTTTCATTTTTTTTTTTTTTTTTTTTTCAAATTGAAAGTAATATACACAACATAGATACATGAGAATGAGAATACCCTCCCCCCTACTTAAACTACACATTGTCCTCAATGTGTCGACGATTAGAAGAAAAGTAAACGAAAATGGGGGAGAAAATCGAAAATCGGGTAAATCGAAGATCGAATGCTCAAAACTCATGACCAAACAATCCGTCAAACTCAAATTTCTTAACAACACCAACTCAAATCTCATAAATCAACTCACAACCCTCTCCCTCGAATCACTCAAACAAATGACAAGCTCAAAAGTTTTGAATTTGTGAGATTTGCACCTGGCTTAAGAGATCGAAAAGATACATTAACAATCTCAATCCTCTAGTGTACCAACTCCTAGCTATTGAAGTCCTCCCAACGGATTTTCTTTTGTGGATTTTGGTTACAAGTGAATTAAGATTGGTTGTGGATCTTTTTAGTGGGTGGGTGGTGGGTGAAAGAAAATTTGTTGTGGTGGTGGAAATTTGATGAAAAATAAAGGAAAAGAAAGAAAATAAAGGGGTCTCGGGTTGCCTCCCGAGAAGCGCTGTTGTTTAAAGTCGTTAGCTCGACTTAATACCTTAAGCTTAATCATTGGGTTTGTGCTCCATATGTGACAATGGAGGCTCCATGTCAACCTCCAATTCGAGTACCTGCAAAACAAACGGAGAAGAACTCTTGCAATGCATCGTTAGTGGTACAGTTTCAAAACAAGGTGGTAAATCAGGAGGCTTTTTCCGCTCTTTCAACTCCGGCACCATAACCTGCATGTTAGTAGGAGATGCACAATCCTCAACAATGTCAAGAACATCATGCAAAACAGAGTCAACAATGTTAATAGAGAAAAGAGGGTTATCATCCTTAATCAAAGGCTTAGAATCATTGATTTTAAACGCCTCTACCTTTCCCTCAAATTCCATGGTCAAAGAACCAGCGCAAACATCAATTTTAGTGCAAGATGTTTTCAAGAAAGGTCGCCCCAAAAGGATGGGGGGCGGCATGCTTATCGGCTCCATCTCCAAAACATAAAAATCAGCAGGAAATTGCAATTTCCCAACCTTAACTAACACATCCTCTAATTTACCCCTAGGATAAACATTGGATCTATCAGCTAATTGAATCACCACACCAGTTTCATGCAAATTGCCAAGTTTCAAAGACTTATACAATGAATATGGAATCACATTAATTGACGCACCTAAGTCTAACATGGCTTTAGGAAACATGGTGTCACCTATGGTACATGGGATGGTAAACATGCCCGGGTCCTTGCACTTTTGAGGCAATTTCTTTTGAAAGATAGCGAGAGACATGCTCGCTAGCCTTCACTTTTTGCACTCCCTTTTGTTTTTGCTTTCTTTTCGAAGTACATAATTCTTTAAGGAACTTAGCAAACCTAGGTACTTGATTTAAAGCATCAAAAAGGGGAATGTTTACCTCACATTTACGAAAGATTTCGTAAATGTCATTGGTGCGCCTCTGTTTTGCGGGTTTCTCTCAATGCCTCGGGAAATGGTGGCTCTGGTTCATAAGGTGGAGGAGGTGATTTTTGGACTTTCTCCTCTTGTTGAGGTGGCAATGATGTATAATCTGTTGTCGGTTCATGCTCGATTACCTCTTCCACTATCTCTTTGTCTCGAACCACCAACCTCTCTTTGCTTGCAATTTCCGCTCCACTCCTCAATGTGATAGCACTCACGTTCATCTTAGGGTTCAGTTCTATTTGGGATGGAAACCTCACCGAATCCCTAGCCTCTAACTTGGTTACAGCTCCCGCAATTTGGCTTACTTGGCTCTCCAAGTTCTTGATGCTCGAACGGGTCTCCTCCTGAAACTGAACCATATTTCCCTGCATGTTAGTGACATTTTTAGTTAAAGCATTCATCATATCCTCTGTAGACATGCCGGTACTCGGTCCCTGTGGTTGGCCTTGCGGCCGAAAATATGGAGCTCCTTGCTCCGGTGCCCTCGAATAAGGAGGTGGTGGACGGTTATACTGCTGTGGCGACTGCTGGTTCCCTGATGAGTTCCCGTACCTCAAATTAGGATGATCTCGCCATCCCGAATTGTAGGTACCAGAATATGGATCATATCTTTTCTGGAAACCTTGGCCCTGAAAATCGGCCGCCTTAACCTCTTCACTCGGTTCTTGTAGATGAGGGCAAAAATCAGTTGGATGATGTGAAGAGCAAATGCCACAAGCCTTCACTTGGTGAGTTTTCTCTTTCACTATGAAGTCTCGCATCACGGATGTGAGAGCTTGCACTTGATCTTCCAACTTAGAAGAACTAGAACCCTCGGAGACCACACGTCGAGTTCCAGACCTTCTACTAAACTGTCTCGAGCTTTCAGCAAGCTCATTTAACAGTTCCTTAGCAGCGAGTGCAGTTTTATTCACAATGGATCCACCACTTGCTGCATTGACCATCCTAGCATCCTCATCACATAAGCCATTATAGAAGTATAGCACCAAATCTTCCTACGAATAACCGTGGTATGGACCAACTAGCACATAATTTCTTAAACCTCTCCCAATACTCATAAAAAGACTCATCACCTCGTTGCTCAATGTTACTTATCTCCTTCTTCAATGTAGATGATTTAGAAGTGGGAAAGTATTTCTCGAGAAAGCTCTTTTTCAATTGTGCCCAAGTGGTGATGCTTTGTCGGACGGAAGGTAGTACATCCAGTCCTTTCTTTGCGTCTTTTAGCGAAAAGGGGAAAGCTTTAAGCTTGATTCTATCTTCTGAAACTCCACTTGGTTTCATGCTGCTGCATACCACATGAAACTCTGACAAATGTTTATTTGGATCTTCACCATTTAGCCCATGGAATGAGGGAAGCAAATGTATCAACCCCGACTTTAGCTCAAATGTGTCCCCCACTTCCGGTTCCGGAAATGTGATACACAAAGGTTGTTGGTCAAGGTTAGGAGCAGTGAGCTCCTTTAAAGTGCGGTGCTCAACTCTAGGAGGCATCTCCTCTTCAAATTCAAGCGAAAAAGGGAGCTCTCTAAAGTCTTCACGTAATTCTCTTCTCAACCTGAAAAGGGTTAGTTCTAGATCTCGATCGTACTGCAAAGGTTCTTGGTTAGTAGCACGAGTATTAACCATAAACAAAAACCATCAGCAATACAATCCAAAAGCATACACTAAATATAAACAAGTAACACCGTGTCCCCGGCAACGGCGCCAAAATTTGGGCGGGCGCGGATGTGTCGTTGTTGTGCACCGCACTCGGCCAAAGATAAAATTTCTCCTACTCTCTTTTACACTAAGGTAGTATAGTGGAAGTAGGGTTCGTATCCACAGGGAAACGGGGACGAGCTCTATATTTAGCGTGAGATGGTATCTAGATAACTCTAACGGTCGAGAAACCTAATAATAATAACAAAGGGGGTTTTCAAGTAGATTTACTAAACTACAACTAACTAGCATATAAACAAGATGAGAAATCAATATAGGAAGATCTCGAATCCGATTAACATCCACTTCAATTCATTATCGATCCTTGAACTTCAACTCTAATTAATTCCATAATTATCCATTGCCGAGAATTAATCTCGCGTTCTCCTTATTCCTAGTTGAATAGCACGATCAGCGTGACTATAAAACCCTAACTAAAGGATAACCTAGTCCGATCGGCGTCTAAGTTCAATCCAATAGCAGCAATAAACACGAGAGAACCAACGGACACCGCTAACGTCATACAAGCGATAAACATTCAACAGTTGATTTAATTCCCCCAAGAAATAACCAAGACAATCTGCATCTAAGTTACTTCATAGTTTGCTACCAATTGATAAAAGAATAAAACAATCCGATTCTATTCTTAAATCTAGCATTAGATTAATTACACAATCAAACTAGTAACGTTCCTAGCATAATCATGCACTAATCATAAATCACAAGCATAGAAATTAAACCATAATCAAAGGAACTAAATAGAGAGGAAAGATCTCACAATAATGCTTGAAGCTTCATATTAATCTCGTTCAAGAACGGTTCAAGCTACAATCGGCATAGCAATCGCCAATTCCATAATTGAAATCTACGAAAACTAAACTAGAAGATAAAAACTAAAAAGAGAAGATAAGAAGAGAAGAATGGAGTGTTGGATATTCTCTCTCCTCAAATGTGTGTCTCTTAGGTCCAAAAACAAAGTTTAGTATTTATACTAAGGCTCAAAAGTCAGCCGACATTTAGACCGCCATAGGGGTCGCGAGGTGCGGTACAGGTCGCACCGTGCGATGATCTCCTGCCTTCGCAACGAGCTGAAGAATTGGGCCAAACCACGCAGGTCGCACCGTGCGAGAATCCTCGCGAGGTGCGAGCAAGGCAGGTCGCGAGGTGCGACCATGCCCGCGAGGTGCGAGCCGCCCTTCTTTGGGCTGCGATGGGCGAGCGATGGGCGAGCGATGGGCTAGCTTGCTGCTTCGGGCGTGCGATGGGCCGGAGCCGGGCGATGCTTGCTGCTGGGCGTGCGATGGTTCGATGGGCGAGCTTGGCTGGGTTGGCGATGATGCTTAGGCTTGCGGTGATCACGAGAGCTTGGCTCGGATCAAATGCACTTCACCTTGGAAGCTCGGGATACATGACGTTAACACAAATTATCTCGCAAAGCTCCGAACTTCCGCTAAGAGCTAAATAAGACACGAATGTTAACAATTACAATCAAACCCCTAGCAAAGTGCACCTAAAGTAACGTACATACACCGTATAACATGAGCGTATCATAAATGTTAGTTCATATACAATTAAAATTTAAAAATCAAAACGTAAAAAAGAAAACAACGAACCGATGGGCCAAACCTGAATCGGTCCACCCCGGCCTGAGCCCTAAAGCCGACTGAACCGTGGTCGAGCCGGTTCAGGTTTGAGAAAACCCAACCCTGAACCTGAACCGAGCCGGACAGGTCAGCCGACAGGCCCAGTTTAGGTTCACACCGAGCTGAATCGTCCCGTGGCCATGTCTATATAGTACCATCATATGATATCTTAGACCTTGTTTATTTTTTTTTGCTAAGTAAGATGAGATTTGTATATATGAACACCAACAATTACAACCTACCTCCCCAACAAAAGGGGAAACCACAACTCTTCAAACAGAAGAGAAACACAATTAATTACAAACAAAACAGCATCACTGCACCTATAACTGTATAAACCAACTTCTATCTTTCTGTGCAATTTTTTGAGGCAACACAATATAAATTCTCTCCTTTATATTATGTTGAACTATAGCTATAGTACGCTTAATGGTAGGAATAAAGTGTTCCCAGTAAACTTGATTCCTGCTCTTCCAGATAAAGTAAATCAAGCCAAGTATGCTTGCATTACAAACAGCTCTTCTGAATTTGGAATATTTGCTTCTTCCAATCCATTGCATCAATCTAGTCAAATCTGTAGTTACAACAGTGATACCCAACCAATGTTTGATCACTTTAACACACTCCTTGCCGTAATGGCAACCAAAAATTAAATGCTCATGGTCTTCATTGCTCCTACCACACAGTAAGCACTCAGCAGTAGTACTTACACCAATTATGGCAAGTTTATCTTAGACCTCGTTCTGTTCACCTTATTTTCAGTTTTTATAAGAAAAAATAAGTTCATATAAGCAAAAATAAGGTTTGACATACTCACAGAATAAAGTCTAATAAGTTAGGATAAGCAAACATAAATTGATAAAGAACATGGCCTTAGTACCAATACTAGTGTTATAGCCTTATAGGCTTATAGCAAATCTGAAGATACATTCTGGTATGCCAATATATAGCTAGTATTGGGATGATTTAGTTCGTAACTCAAAATGTTGAAATGGTAATAGTAGGATCCAAGATTACTAACCTTAAAAACTGAAAATCGGTCTTTTGCTCATTTTACAAATTTTTGCTTTTTTTTTTTTTTTTGCTCATTTTATGCTTTTGTTCATCTTAAGAAACTTTTGTTCATTTTAGGAAATTTTTTGCTCATTTTACAAACTATTTTTCATTTTATGTCTTTTACTCATTTTACAAATTTTTGCTTATTTTATGTTTTTTGCTCATTTTATGTTGCAAGTTTCAGTATAAGAAGTGGTTCACGTGATTTATATATATATATATATAGTTCTACAGTCAAATGAGAAGGGCGAAAAGGAATTTTGATCATGTAAATTACATCCAAAGGCTGTTATTGAGATACAACCAGATAATTGTATGCTCATATTTTTTGAACTAAAGGTGCATACTTTTTCAACTACATGTGTATTTTTTTTAATTCGATGTGTAACTTTTTTATTTGTTTGAATATGCATAAATTTTTGATTGATTACGCATAATATTTGAACTAAAGTTGCATAAGTTGATTCAAAAGAAAAGAAATTCAATTTGCTGGAGTGAGATATTTGAATATGCATAATTTTATATCGAATAGCTTGTGAGTTGTCTCATCTAATTTACACCCCTAGTTTTAATTAATTATATCGGGCAATATTGAGGAGAAACTCTTGGCGTCTCATCTCTCACAGGATATACCAAAGTAAGAGTTATTGTACCAAAGGAGGTATTAGTGATACCAAAGTTCAAAGTTGATACCAAAGTAAGTATAATTGGTGCCAAAACTCAAAGTTGATATCAAAGTTCACTTAGACTAGGTATCAAAATAAGAGCTATTTTAGTATTGGTATCAATTTTACTGAACTTTGGTATAAGTTAGTACCAAAGTTCAGCGTCTGTTTTTTTATCTTTTTTATGCGACAAGTAAAAAATGTCCCTATGAGAAGCCATTTTTAGACTCTCACAATGAGACGCCTATCCAAGCTCAATATTGAGTGAGGGAGAGAGTAAATGACATCTTTAGTTTGGTAGTTGACTTAATCCCCAGTCCCCATAAATACTTAATACATGTAGCTCAACAAAGCTAGAAAGCTCTCTCTCTCCCAGGCCCCAGCCCTCTCTTCATTTTCATTTTCATTATCATCAACCAAACTCAAAACTTCACCTATTTTTTTGACCATAAAAAATCTCTCTACCCAGTTAAAGTTGATTGATTCTAAGATGTTGGAGGAAAGTGAGACAGAACCCCCAATGTCAACCCTTCCAGACGATCTCATAGTGGAGCATATCTTGCCGAGACTTGCAGTAAAACCACTAACTCGCTTCAAAACTGTTAGCAAATCATGGCTCTCTGTGATTTCTAGTCCCCATTTCGCAAAATCCCACTCCAAATTATTCTCCTCTTCATCCCGTTCCCATTCCCAAACCCCTCAATTTCTCCTTTTTTCAGGCAACCGTGCTCATCCTCTCTTCACCTGGGTTACGTTCGATGAAGACGGTCGTGTCTCAGAGATTGCTAAGTTGAACTACACCTACAACGGTGGCAAAATTCCTGTGGTGGGTACTTGTAATGGTTTGGTGTGTTTTACTGACAAGCATTTTAACTTTCGTATTTGCAACCCTGTTACACGTCAATATAGTGATATTATTACTATTAGTGGTCTGGATACTAGTCATTATGTTGTCATAACTGCTGGGTTTGGTTATGTTTCTTCCATTGATGATTACAAGATTGTTTGTTTAATGAGGTTACCAGACAGAAATGATGACATTGAGTTGGCTAAAGTTTATATATTTTCGTTGAGGAATTGGGAGTGGGAAGAATTGTCTAGTACATCAGCTTTTGGTAGCGCTGCGGTTGCGATTATTCGGGCCGACGTGCCGGTTTTGATCAATGATACTCTTTACTGGTCTGCGACTAACATTTGCCATATTGTTGGGGTGAATTTAGTTGATGGAGGGATTAGTATAATTCCTTTATCAGGGATAGATGTGTTTAGTCTTGGTCCGGATCAACCTGATTATTATTTTCTGAGAGTGAAATTATTTGGGATAAAAGGGCAGTTGTCGTTGTGTTGTGATCATAAAGTTTGGATGTTGAACCCGGATGGTTTGTCTTGGATGAAGTTGTATGATCTCAATATTGATGCCATGCGTTTGCTTTGTGTCTCTGAGTCTGGAAAATGGTTGGTTCTAAACCATGACTTGCTTGCCCTACTTAATCCAAACAAACGTTTTCTTAGACAATATGAGGTGATAAAGATACTTGATATCTTTCCTAATCTCTCTCTTATTCTCTTCTTCAATCTCTACTTATCCTTAGGGATATTATATAATCTTTGTGATTAGTTTCCTCTACTGTATATCTTGTATTATCTTTAGCTTCCTTTTGTATTAGTTAGCTTGTACTATATAACTCTATGTAATCTTGTTACTTATGCAATACAAACTCATAACCTTACATGGTATCCGAGCAAGCCTTCCACCACCTGTGAATTTTTTTTTTTTTTCGGCCACCGTCATGACTTCACCCACCATAACCAATGACACCGAGCCCGATCATCCTTTAGTGGCTGTTAACCTGACCAGCATCCTTAAACTCAACTCTTCCAACTATCTTTCATGGAAGTTGCAACTTCAAGCCATCCTTTACGGTTACGGCCTCTTCAAGTTTCTTGATGGAACTCATCCAAAACCCTCTCCTATCCTCACTACTCCTGCCACTTCAACCACCACTACTCCCACCGAAAAACCCAATCCACAATACACTACTTGGATGCGTCAAGATCAACTTCTTTTTGGTGCTATTATTGGCACTTTAGAACCCACCATTGTACCACTTGTTTCCCGTGCTTCTACTGCTCAAGAAGCTTGGGATATACTTTCCAACACCTATGCTCGCCATTCTCGTGGTCATCTCAAACTCCTTAAAACCAAATTCAAAAACCTTTCCAAAGGTTCCCTCTCTATTTCGAGTACATAAATGCGGTTCGCGTTTGTGTCGATCAACGCCTTATACTTGGCGACACCGTTCTTCCCGAAGATGTTATTGAACAAGTATGTGATGGTATCAAGGACCCTAACTATGCTAATATTATTAGTGTTGTTCAAGCTCGTGATACGCTCATCTCATTTGATGAGCTTCATGAAAAGCTTCTAGTGTGTGAGGACAATATTAGCCAAGAGAAATCACCCATCTCCTTGCCTATCACTTGCCCATCCAACCCATTCTCGTGCCTATACTCCATCCCCCCCCCCCTGCCCAACCTACTTACACCCCACGCCACTTTCCCTCTACCAAATCCTACCCCTCCAACTCAAAGAAGCCCACAAAAGGCTACCAAGGCAAGTGCCAATGGTGCCACACAGTTGGTCATTCACTTCATCGTTGCACTCTCTTCCTTGAGAAATTTCCTTCGGCTAAACCTACAGCACCCCCGCCCTCTACTCTCAATCACGGTCATACCGGGCCTCAAGCCAATCTCACCACACTCACTCCTAGTCACTCATCCCCATGGCTCCTTGACTCCGGTGCTTCCCATCATGTTACTAATGATCTTTCCACTCTTTCTCTTCATCATCCATATGATGGAACCGAAGAAATAATTATTGGAGATGGTAAGGGTCTTCCTATAACTCATATTGGTTCATTATCTTTGTCTCTTCCTTCATCTAAAACTCTACTCTTATCCAATGTTTTGTGTGCTCCTTCCATGTCTCGTAATATAATTTCTCTCTCTCAATTATGTGCTCAAAATAATCTCCTAATTGAATTTTCTTGTGATTCCTTTCTTATGAAGGATCGTCTCACGGGGGCACAACTTTTTAAAGGACCCACAACTCAAGGAGTTTATGAATGGCCATCCTTAACATCGGCATTTGTTTTCTCTACCACCACCACTTCCGCGCTTGATTGGCATCATAAATTAGGACATCCCTCTATTTCCATTCTAAAGTCCTTAGCTTCTCGTTTTAATCTTAATGTATCTCAGTTTAGTACTCTTCATTGTGATGCTTGTCATTGTAATAAAAGTCATAAGCTCCCTTTCAATAAATCTACTTTGATTTCTTCCTCCCCTCTTGATATTATTTACACAGATGTATGGACTTCTCCTGTTCACTCCATTGATGGTTTCAAGTATTACATAATATTTGTTGACCATTTCACAAAATATATATGGTTTTATCCTCTCAAACGCAAATCTGATACTAAGCCCATTTTTATTAGATTCAAAGCCTTAGTTGAAAAATATTTTGAGAAACCTATTAAAACTATATATTCTGATAATGGTGGTGAATATGACTCTCTCACCACTCTTCTCACCATTGATGGTGTTTCCCACCTCACCTCTCCACCTCACACTCCCGAGCACAATGGGTTTGCTGAGAGAAGACATCGACATATTGTTGAAACAGGACTCTCCCTACTTGCTCATGCTTCTCTTCCTATGGAGCTATGGAGCTTTGCTTTCTCCACCGCCACTTATCTCATAAATAGAATGACTACTCCCTCCCTCTCTCACAAATCTCCCTATGAGTGTCTTTTTCAAAGTCCTCCTAATTACTCAAAACTTCGTAGCTTCGGGTGCCTTTGTTATCCATGGTTACGTCCCTATACATCTCACAAACTTCAACCTAAATCACTCCCTTGCATCTTTATTGGGTATTCAAAATCTCAAAGTGCATACCATTGTTTGGATCCTACCACTCACAAACTATACACTTCACGTCATGTTCGGTTCATTGAAACCGAATTCCCGTATCCTACTCTAACTCACTCCATGCCACCCTCTTCTTCCTCTTCACCTACTCCTTGGTGCACCATGTTTCTTCCTCTTATACCTGCTGCCCCACGCCCCAACTCACCTCCTTCTCCTCGTCGCTCACCTTCCCCACCATCTACCTCAATGCCGCTTTCCCCACCCGAGCCTACTTCACCATCTCGCTCGCCCCCACTCTCCATCTCACGCCTACCTCCTCCCTGCCTAGCTCATCATCTCACGCATCCCCTTCCTCCAATGCTGATTCCATCACTCCCCTCTCCACAAGTAGCTATGCCCCTTCTCCACCTCATCATTCCTCCTCTCCATCCCCTACTACTCTAGCCAACCCTCTACCTCCTAACTTCGGCATTATCACTCGCTCATTGTCTATAAGCCTAACCCCAAGTATGCTCACCTTACAACCACCTCACCCAAAACCCTTGTCCCCACCAAAGTTTCACAAGCTCTTCAAGACCCTTCATGGAACCAAGCAATGCAAGATGAGTTTAACTCTCTTCTTACTATGGGTACTTGGACTCTTGTTGAACCACACTTGGCTAAGAATGTCATTAAAAGCAAATGGGTTTTTCGGGTTAAATACAAACCCAATGGTGATGTTGAACGCTATAAAGCTCGTCTCGTTGCTAAAGGGTTTCAACAACGTCCCGGCATAGACTATCTTGAAACCTTTAGCCCCGTAGTCAAAGCCGCTACCGTGCGCACCATCCTTACTCTTGCTACTACTCATGGTTGGTCCCTTCGGCAATTGGATATTAATAATGCCTTTCTTCAAGGCACTCTCAATGAAGAGGTTTATATGGTTCAACCCCAAGGTTTTGTTGACTCTTCTTCACCTCATGCAGTTTGTAAACTCAATAAAGCTATATATGGGCTCAAGCAAGCCCCCCGTGCATGGTACACCGAGCTAATGAATTTTCTTATTAGTCTTGGTTTTACTCGCACCGCTTCCGACTCTTCTTTATTTATTCTTCATCAACCCACACCCATTTATCTCATTGTTTACGTTGATGACATCATTATTACCGGCCCCGATCATCATCATTTAGCTCATATTGTTAAGCTTCTAGCCACTCGGTTTGCATTAAAGGATTTGGGGTCTCTCTCCTATTTTCTAGGGGTTGAAGTTATTCCTACCTCCTTTGGACTTTTTTTAAGTCAACGTAAGTATATCAATGATTTGCTTGAATCCATGGGTATGCTTGACGCAAAACCGGCCACCACTCCCTTCCTTGTTTCGGTTCCTCTCATGGCTACTTCGGGTCAACCATTGGAAGCTCCCAAGGACTATAGGGCTGCTCTTGGTAGTCTCCAATATTTAACTCTTACCCGGCCCGATGTTGCATTCGCCGTAAACCGCTTGTCTCAATATATGCATTGTCCCATGACTGATCATTGGGTTGCCTTAAAGCGTCTCCTACGCTATCTTAGTGGTACTATTGATTATGGCATTTCCATCATACGTGATTCTCCATCACATTTGCATGCGTTTACGGACGCCGATTGGGCGGGTAACAAAGATGACTACACTTCTACCATGGGTCATGTCATATTCCTAGGCCGCAACCCACTTACATGGTGCTCTAAGAAACAAAAACGCGTAGCTCGATCCTTTACGGAGGCCGAGTACCGCGCCATTGCTCACACTACTGGAGAACTTCTCTGGCTCAAGAATTTGTTTTATGAACTCAAGTTACCTATTACTCAACAACCTGTTCTTTATTGTGACAATTTAGGTGCAACTTTTCTTAGCTCCAACCCGGTGTTTGATTCAAAAATGAAGCATCTAGCTCTTGCCTTCAACTTCATTAGAGAACACGTTCAAGATGGTCTCCTTCGTGTTGTTCATGTTCCCACTGGCGACCAACTCGCTGACTTTCTTACCAAGCCATTAACTCGGCCACGCCTCGATACGTTGATTCTCAAGATCGGCATGACTAACCGCCAGCCACTCTTGCGGGGGCATGATAAAGATACTTGATATCTTTCCTAATCTCTCTCTTATTCTCTTCTTCAATCTCTACTTATCCTTAGGGATATTATATAATCTTTGTGATTAGTTTCCTCTACTGTATATCTTGTATTATCTTTAGCTTCCTTTTGTATTAGTTAGCTTGTACTATATAACTCTATGTAATCTTGTTACTTATGCAATACAAACTCATAACCTTACATGAGGGAGGAACTAGTTATGGTGCTCATATATTTAGTGCATGGGATTACAAGATGACTTTGTTTTCACCTTTTCTAGAATAGCTTATAGCCATGTCTCATCATTGCATTTGCTGCTCAACATTAATTTTTTGGGTTATTGTAGCTGCGCGCCAGGAAATCCATCAGTTCTTTTGAGTTCTAGAAGTATTACTACTTTTGTATTTCAGACTGATGCAAGTCTTAGAGATTTTATTAATGTACTCCTTGTTCCAATTTATAATGCTTGTTTATCATAGTATTGATTAAGAAAAACTACTCCCTCCGTCTCATAATATAGTGTTTGATTTCATTTTTTCACGGGGAATTAAGGTAAATAGAATCTAAGAGAAAAGTAAAGACTTTTTATTTATTTAAATAAATGTTGTATGGAAAAAGATGATTTTATGAGAGAGAATGGAGAATAATTGGTGAAAGAGCATTAAATCTAACCCTTGGGTTGAATAAAGAAAGCAAACAACTAATTTCAAGAAGCAAATAAATGATTATGACACGGTTTGTCTAGGCAAATCACGAACATATATGGAATTAAATATAGAACCAAGCACTATATTTTGGGACACCTAAAATAAAAATGAAGCACTATATTTTGGGACAGAGAGAGTATCATTTACTTTAATTATTTGTAATACTTGTATTGAAAAGATGAATATTTACATTGGGAACTATAAATATTAATGTGTCTACAACTTTCTTAAATGTAGACCATGTGGCTACAACTTTCATGTAGAGTGAAATCAAAATAGAAAAAAAATACTCTCTCCGTTCTTTTTTAGATGTAACTCGTTGACTTTGGGTTTTATTCATCCACCTCCGGTGACCTTCAACTGTTAATAATATATCAGGAAAAATATAGTCATGTGGGATTTTGTTGGATTCGATATATACTTTCCAAATATGTATTTCTTATATTTTTATATTTACAAAATTAAAGATATTGTGGGTCAAAGTTATGTCTCGACAATTGTGAAAAGTCAAATGTTACGTCTATTAAAAAACGGAGGGAGTATGTTTGATGATGACCTTTTAGAATAAATACTAATTGGAAAGTACCATTACAAAAGTATAAATAAAAAGAACAATTTAAGAGTCCCAACATGAAATACAAACACTATAAAGACTAGGGGGGTATTTAGGAAGGTTGAAGCATGAATCATTATGACGTAGGAAGGTTAGCTGCACAGTTCGACAAATGATTTCTATTAGTCAGGCTCCCGGTGTTAGAATGCTTAATAAAATACTTTTTTAGAAAGGGAAACGGACCAATGAGTCCAACACACTAATACGCCGTGACCTACAGGTTTTTTAAGCCATATGAGTTCGTTTAGGGTTCGAAAACAACATTTCAATAATTTTCAGATTTTATTTTTGCCTAATTTTCGTATTAGGGTTTTGTTTAGACTATTTAAATGTTTTTAGCCGTCATTAAGGCACAGCTTATATCCTGATTCTTGATAATAATATTTGAGAGTTTAATTCTTTTACTGGTGTATTTCAGAGTTTCTACCGATTTATTGCTTGTAAATCTGTTTGTTCGTGTTAGGAATTGAGCTTGTTTTTCCTCCATTAATTCCTACTGCGTCACATTATCATATTCACTACTGTATTTAGAGCTGATGGACTTCCATTTTGGACGTCCGGTATCCTATTATTCCCATTAATTCACCTTGCCGATGTTGCGATTATCTTAATTTCAAATTTAAGGAAAAATTAGGAAAAAAAGGTTTGTCATCACTACCTTAGATAACAGATTAATAGGGATGCTATTACTAATGGCTAATGCTACCTAGGTCACGTTTGATTATTAAAAGTTGGAACATTTTTCACCTTTGGAGTAACTGGACATTGCACATTTGCTCTTGATCTGTTTTATATAACAAAAAGAAATTTGTATGTTCTTTTTTTTTTTTCTCATTTTCCCTCTGACTAACCTATGATCAGAGAGAATTTTTGAACTTACTGATGCTTTACCTGCAAAAAGAAATCCTTTTGATAGATTTTTTTGTCTTCCCCATGCCTACTGCACTTAGGAAATCATCTTTCCACATACTGTATGTCCTTTTCTGAAACGCCACAATGAACATTCATTGTGTAGACTTTTGTGCATACTTTAATTGAAATTTGAGAAGATACAAACGACTTTGTGTACTTATGCGAAATATGACATATTTTCACCATTTTGCCATAACTTTTGACACAAAAATGATAATAAGGTAATTCCAACTGGGTTAGAAACTAGACTTTAAGGGCTTTCCAACAATATATTACATGTGCGAAACAAAGTTCCGCACCAAAAGTTATAGCTGCTCGAAATTGAGCTGAAAAATCTGGAGGTTATAGGCCAATATGCCCGTGTCATTTGACACGTTCGTGTTTCCTTGATTTCTCCAAAATATTTGTCTTTTCTTTCAGATGTTATTTATGTAGTAGCAGGTCAACACCCCCGTGTTGGTCTGCTTCGTAGTGCGTTTTATTTTGTCGATTTTGTTGTTTTAGGAAGCTATTAATACTCTTTTATTCGTTTTATGACAGGATATAGTTTATTGTATACATTTTTTTAGGGTTTTTAGAGAGACATTAGAGAGATAAACTTGTAGATATTCATTGTTTTTCAATACTCTACCTTTCTTCCATCAATTCAAGTACTTCTTTTTTTCTTTTTTCTTTATTTTCTATTATGAAGTTTAACTGAATTTTTTCCTTCAATAATGCTAAAATGGGTATTAATTCCTGAAATGTGCCGAAGTTTAAATTAATTCCCTGGGTACCGTCCACGTAGGACGGCACACGAGAATTTTGTTTTTTTAACAAAACCGCTACTCCAAGTAGCGGTTAATACCAATAATGTAAAGTTGACCGCTACTTCAAATAGCGGTTAAATGATGTCCCTAAGACAAGTTATAAAAGGCATGCATATAAACCGCTACTTCAAGTAGCGCTTAATACCAATAATGTAAAGTTGACCGCTACTTCAAATAGCGGTTATATGATGTCCCTGAGACAAGTTATAAAAGGGATGTATATAAACCGCTACTTGAAGTAGCGGTTTACTATGAAACAAAAAAAAAAAAAAAAATTATTTTTTTATTTTGTAAACCGCTACTTCAAGTAGCGGTTTGCCTAGTAAACCGCTACTCCCAGTAGCGGTTTTACCCCATATACTGTTTTCAAATAACTTGAAGTTAACCGCTACTTCAAGTAGCGGTTTGCTTTGAAAAAAACAATTTTATGGCGTGCCGTCCTACGTGGACGGTATCCATGGAATTAATTTGAACTTGGGCACATTTCAGGAATTAATACTCATTTTAGCATTATTGAAGGAAAAAATTCAAGTGTAACTATTGTTCTCTAGTTTGTTTGTTTATTTCAATTATGTTTGAGTAGTTCTTTTATCTATGGTTAATTTGAGAGGGAGAGGTGACAGCTCAGTGGAGTACCACCCCGAATTCCAGGACATTATTCAGGGTCTGAATCCTCATCCCAACAATATGTTGGAGCATTTACTTCTGTGTTGTTTAGCCTTGTACCCAACCTATGAGCTGATATGCCCGCCCAAACCAGCCCGCTAAAGTTGTGGGCTTGGACAACAAACTTTGAATGGAATTTCTAAATGGGCGGGCCAAGCCAAGCCCGCTAATATTAATAGGCGGATATGGACAACCTAAAATATATCGCGGGCAAGCCTGCTCGACCCGTTTATCATAATATCTATTTTCTATGAAATTTAATTTTTTAATCTTACTAATTTAGTGTTGATTTATCTTTTGGAATAAATAGTTTATTTGCACTAATATAGCTTTGGTAACACATAATTATCTTTATTATTACCTTTACAACTTAATTTGTTGATAATTTGTCGTCCTCTAACATTTTTGTTACGAAAAACTTTCTCTTTATCTCACATTGTGATTATCAACTCTTTTTCTATTTTAGCCAAAATTATGTTTTAATCTACATATATTAAAGGAAATTAACTAGACTTATTTGAAAAAAAATAAAAGTATTAATAGGTCTGTGGGCAAGCCCGCCCGTTTATTAGGGCGGGTCATGAACAAGTAGTTAAACCCGCATAAAAGGGCTTGGACTAGGCATATCAGGCCCGTTAGACAAAAATCCAAGGTTAGGCCCGGCCCGCAACCCGTCTAATCCCGCAAATGGTCACCTCTACCTGCAAGCTAGTAGCTTAGTGGAGTGTTGTGACTTAACGAAGTAAAAATAATGAACAATCGACACAAGATTTAACGTGGTTCACTTACAATGTGTTAACTACGTCCATTGGCAGAGGAGAAACGGTTTCATTAGGTTTAGCAGAGAGTACAGATTACTGAATACAGATGCAGAAGTTAATAATAGGGCTTATATAGTACCCTACTAATTAACCTAAACAGATAGGCCTAATCCCGAAAATAAAACAGACCCGATATATTAAATACATATACCGAAAAGTTAATACTAGCGCCAGATAATTAATTCAAGACATAGTTTAATATAGAGGTTGGTCTTGAGACCAATTATCTATCCTAATAGAAAAAATTATATGGTTACGTTGAACCCTCAAATGAACTAATTCATGATTATTTCTTAAATCCCCAAGTTAATTGTTTAATTGTTCTTGGTTAATTAATTGTGCATATTTCAATATTAGATTTGAGATAACTAATATTGTTATGATTCCTTTGCCTTGATCACAACGGGAGTTGGGTTTTGACGGATTTAGGTAATTCAATTAAGGATATGAAATTCTCCATAGAGTAGGTAGAATGGAATGTTAGGAAATTAGGGTGTTGTGTTTAATGTTTTAAATTTGCATGATTCTACGGGAATAAACTTGATTGCATATTAGGGAAGACATAGATACTCGAGAGAGGTTTATGGTACTTTATAGGGTGTACCTTCCTTGTGAACATTTAATTGATTAGTTTTGGGGCAGGTATTATTTTGTATTACTTCATGCTAGTGGAGATACTTAACTCTAGAGTATTTTATTTATATACTACCTCCGTTTCATATTAATCTACACACTTACACTTTTTACACATGCCAATGCACTACTTTGAGCCTTTATATCTCTAATTTTGTATTTGTAAAAAATATAAAATTTGATATTCTAAAACTACATATCGAGACGAATTAAACAAGACCCCACATGACTATATTTTCTCTTAACCATAATTCACAAATGATAGTCAAAGGGAAATTTGTGAATAGTGTCAAAAGTGAAAGTGTAACTATTAATATGAAACGAAGGTAGTATTTATTAGTGATTCAACCATTATCGATATCAATCTTATTTAGTCTTATTATAATTTAAATGCTAATCATATAACAACTTTCTCTCTGTGTGATCGACCCTGACTTACCTTACTACATTGTTAGAAGGATTAGTTAGGTTATTTATTTTTATTAGTTGTGCGACACGCCTATTATTGAATTTTAACTGAGTTTTAGTCGAGTCGATCTAAAATAGCTCGTGAGTTGTCTCGTCTTATTTACATCTCTAGACTTAATATGTCGGACAATATTAAGTGAGGGAGAGAGTAAAAGATATCTTTAGTTTGGTAGTTGACTTGAATCCCCAGTCTCCATAAATACATATAGCTCAACAAAGCTGAAAGCTCTCTCTCTCAGTCCTCTCTTCATTTTCATTGTCATCAACCAAACTCAAAACTTCACTAATTTTTTTCACCATACAAAAATTCTCTACCCAGTTAAAGTTGATTGATTCTAAGATGTTGGAGGAAAGTGAGACAGAACCCCCAATGTCAACCCTTCCAGACGATCTCATCGTGGAGCATATTTTGCCGAGACTTGCAGTAAAACCACTAACTCGCTTCAAAACTGTTAGCAAATCATGGCTGTCTGTGATTTCTAGTCCCCATTTCGCAAAATCTCACTCCAAATTGTTCTCCTCTTCATTCCATTCCCTTTCCCCTCAATTTCTCCTTTTCTCAGGTAATCGTGCTCCTGATCCTCTCTTCACCTGGGTTACGTTCGATGAACAAGGCCGTGTCGAAGAGACTGCCAACTTGGAATACACCTACAACGCCAACGGTGGCAAAATCCATGTGGTGGGTTCTTGTAATGGTTTGGTATGTTTTTCTGACAAACATTTCAACTTCTGTATATGCAACCCTGTTACACGTCAATGTAGTGATATTATTACTATTAGTGGTCTGGATACTTGTCATTATGTTCTCATAACTGCTGGGTTTGGTTATGTTTCTTCCATTGATGATTACAAGATTGTTTGTTTAATGGGGATATCGGATGGATATGTTGTTGAGGACATTGATTTGGCTACCGTTTATGTATTTTCCTTGAGGACATGGGAATGGAAAGAATTGTGTAGTCCTATCAATGGTGCTGCGATTATTCCGGCCGACGTGCCGGTTTTGATCAATGATACTCTTTACTGGTCCGCGGCTAACATTTGCCATATTTTAGGGGTGAATTTATTTGATGAAGACATTAGTATGATTCCTTTATCATGGGTAGATATGTTTAGTCCAGATCAACTTGATGATTGTTTTGATGGGGTGAAATTATTTGAGACAAAAGGGCACTTGTCATTGTGCTGTGGTCGTAAAGTGTGGATGTTGAACTCTGATGGTTTGTCTTGGATGAAATTGTATGATCTCAATCGTGATTCCATGCGCTTGCTTTGTGTTTCTGAGTCTGGGAAATGGTTGGTTCTAAACCATGGCTTGCTTGCGCTACTCAATCCAAACAAACGTTTTCTTAGACAATATGAGGGAGGAACTACTTATGGTGCTCATATATTTAATGCATGGGATTACAAGATGACTTTGCTTTCACCTTTTCTAGAATAGCCAATAGCGGATAGCCATGTCTCATCATATGCATTTGCTGCTCAACGTTACTTTTTGGGTAATTGAAGCTGCGCACCGGGTAATCCCAACGGGAAATGGGAATTAATAGCTCAGGCGTTATTTTACCAAGCTCTAGCCTCTATGTGCCAGGAAATCCATCACTTCTTTTGAGTTCTAGAACTATTACTATTTTTGTATTTCAGACTAATGCAACTATGCAAGTCTTAGGCTATGTTCTGTTCACCTTATTTTTGCTTATTTCAGATCAGATCAGAAAAAATAAGTTCAGATTAAATAAGATCATATCAGATCAGATCAGATATGTTCAGATTATGCTTATATTTAAAAACTTATTATTATTGTTATTATTATCATGATTATTAGTATTACTAATGCTATTATTGTTATTGTAATAATTATTATTATTGTTGTTGCTGTTATTATTATTATTATTATTATTATTATTATTATTATTATTGTTATTATTATTAATATTACTTTATACAATTACTATTACTATTAATATTACTATTTACTAGTACATTTGTTCAAAAAAATTATTATTATTGTCGTTGTACTTATTAATTATTAATATTGGTAATTATAATTAACGTCGTTGCTATTATTATAAATGTCATTGATATCACTATTTGAAGCTATTTGTGTTCAAGAAGAAGAATGTTCTTTTGGCATTTGTACGTGTTCTTTTTTATATTTATTTTAATTAATAATTTTGATATGTGATGTTCTTTTTGATGTTGTACATATGTAACAAACATGACAATAGTATATGATGTTTATTTTTTAAAACAATTTTGGTAGAATAATATAAATTATATATTACTAGTTTATGTAAAATATAAGTAGCATGGGATAACCTAATGATGTTGTCATCATATTCAAAATTTTCCCTACAAAGGATTTCAACTTATCTTTAAAAACAAAGTTTATATAGAACAAAACAATGATATAAGAAGAATATTTAACCATTTTGTTCAAGATCATATGATTATATATATATTTGTAGGTTTATTTATAATAAAAAAGAACAATTTATTGATATAACAAAGAACATGTTGTCAGTTAAATCCAAACATGTCATCAATATTAAAATAACATCTATCATTTATTTTTAAAATGTGTTCTTTAAATAGATCTATTTTTAATATCATTATATGTTCTTTTCATTACTATCTAAATTTTTATTATCAACGGACCTTGAACATGAACAATATGTTTTCTCTACCATGAACAATATGTTTTTTTTTAACCTAAAATGGGTGTTCTTTTATTTTTAATTTTTTTTGGGCCCCTTTCGGGAACCCCGTGGTGAGATGAATTTCCTATTGCCCTCGCATAAGGTCACTCACCTAGAGACCCAACAAGCCCCAACTATGTTTCCACCAAGATTTGAATCTTGGTGTCCCATGTGGGAGGTAAGAAGCCATACCATTGGACCCAAGAGTCCTTAGTCTTTTATTTTTAATTGTATGTTTATATACTAATGCGTTCTTTTTCAAAAAAAAAAAAAACTATTTATGCTATTATTATTATTTTTATTATTATTATTATTATTATTATTATTATTATTATTGTTATTATTATTATTATTATTATTATTATTATTATTATTATTATTATTATTATTATTATGTTATCTATATTATTATTATTGTTGTTGTTGTTGTTGTTGTTGTTGTTGTTATTTTATATTATTATTATTATTATTATAAAATTATTATTATTATTATTGAAATTTGTGCATAGTAATAAAATGATAGTAATAGTAATACTAGTAATGAAATACAAAGTAATAATAATATTAGTAATAATATGTTTTGTAAAAGATAAGTTCAGATCATATCAGATGAGATCAGATTAAATCAGAAAAAATAAGTTCATATCAGATCAGATTAGAAAAAATAAGTTAAGATCAGATCAGATCAGAAAAAATAAGTTCAGATCAAAAAATTTCAGGTGAACTAAACATAGCCTTAGTAATTTTATTAATGTACTCCGCTTCCAATTTATATTGTTCATTTCTCATATTGATTAAAAAAACTATTATTTGCTTTAATTATTTGTAGTACTTGCATTGAAAAAATAAATGTTTGCATTGGAAACTATAAATATTAAGTGTTTTTATAATTTTCCACAAAGAAGTAAGGATAAATATTAAATGTAGACCATATGGCTACAACTTTTCATTTAAAGTGAAATAAAAATAAAAATAAAATTTGTTTGATGATGACATTTTAGAATAAATATTAATTACAAAGTACCATTTCAAAAGTAGAAATAAAAAAAAAAAACATTTTTAAGACCCCCAAAATGAAATACAAGCATTATAAAGACTGGAGTATTTAGGAATGCTGATTGCTGAAGTATGAATCATTATCATATTCACTACTGTATTTAGAACTGATGGGCTTCCATTTTGGACTTCCGATATCCTATTATTCATATTCTAAAACTTAGATAAACCTAGTCCACACTAACGTGGACCTAATGTTATTACATGTCATTTATGAAAAAGGGTCACTATGTCAAAAAATATATACAACCTTCATTGCTTTTTATTCTACACACATTCCTTCTTGGACCATTCCTTTTTAATGGTTAAACTATTACTTTATCTATATAAGTTAAAATATTCAATCATTATTCTCCACTTTTATCCCTATGTGGTTCCTTACTAAATAATTAACCCACTTAAAATATCCACCTTTTTCATTTTTCTCTATCCTCTATTTTTTTATTTACTTTTTATACTTCTTCCTCGTTTAATTGTTAAAAGTTGAAACATTTTTCACCTTTGGGGTAAGTGGAATAGCACATTTGCACTTAATCTGTTTTAAATAACAATTTTTTTGTATGTCCTTTTTTTTTCTTTTTCTCATTTTCCCTTAGACTAATCTATGATTTGACAGACTTCAGAAAGAAAAACATATGATCTTAGAGAATTTTTGAACTTATTGATGCTTTACCTGCAAAAAGAAATCTTTTGATAGATTCTCTTTGTCTTCCCCATGCCTACTGCACTTAGGAAATAATCTTTCCACATACCGTATTTCCCTTTCTCAAACGCCACAATCAACATTCATTGTGGAGACTTTTGTGTATATTTTTGGCTCATTTATAACTTATTTTTGCTTATTTGAATTTATCTAAATTTAATTGAACTTATTAGATTTAATTAGAACGATTTTATGAGAGTGTCAAATCTTATTTTTACGGAATTGAATTTATTAGAACTTATTTTTTTTCTAATAAGTAATGAACATAATGTGAACAAACAGACTCTTTCTCAAACTACTCTTTTCGTTATGCATTTGACATGTTAGGTTGTGGGCCTAATCCGAACTTATCTAAACTTATTATATTTTATTAGTCCCTTTTAGACGTTATCTGAACTTATTTACTTATTAGACCTTATTTTCTGAGAGTGTGAGACCTTATTCTTTCTTATTTTTGGTGAACTAAACTTATGTAAACTATGGTAAGGTTTTTTTTGTGCCATGGATTGATGAAATTGATTCAAATTTTATTATTTTTATACTCTTTTGAGGTTGATTAAGATTGATTATTTTCATCAAGGAACAAAGTTGCACAAGAAAAATGCAAAAATTGTACAAAAGAATCACAAAAAGCTGCAAAAAAAAAAGGTTATGTATTATCGGAACTTTTTATGTTTTGGCATTATTATTTGTGTAATCCTGAGCTCTAATGAAATTATCCAATATTATTGACCACAAAAGAGAGTAATTAACGAAAAAACTTAACAAAATTTGTCTTTAAAGTCACACCATAGAATAAATAATAGTATAAGGCCTTTTGATAAATTAAACTATTTTTTCGTTATTTTATATTGTATCTATTTCATATTACTTGAAACAATTCTCGAGACACTCATTAATGACTGTAATTTCTTATAAGTAATTTTTTTTTGATATTTTGAAACTAAAGTTTGAGGTGAATATAACAAGATCTCTTATAACTATATATTTCCTTGTGTAAAAATCACAAAATATGGTAAGAGGGAGAGGCGGTAAATTGTATAAAAGGTGAAAACGTTTCAAAGTATTTCGAAAGGGAGCAAGGATAACAGACTAGTAGTAGAGTTGATGAAATGAGTCCGACCCGAATTTATTCCCGGCATGGCTAGATTTTTTTTTGCCAAGTTTAAGGCCTAGCCCAGCCTGTTTTTTTTGCTTTGGGATGAGTCTTAGGTAAGGCGAAAATGACTTTTTAATTTAAATTTTTGCCCCGGCCCGATTTTGGTCCAAAAAGACCGCTATTATTGACCCGAAATAGCAGACTTTGGGCATAAAGTTTTGTTGCTTGTTTGTAAAGATGGCATTGATACATTTTTTGGTATATATTACTTACATTTTTACCAAAAAAAAATTAAATAAACATAATCAATAGTACCTATGGCTACTCTAAACAAGCAATCATACCTATTCCCATGAAATCATGCAAGAAAGAGACATTAAACATGGCAGCATAAACAAATTCCTAGTAATCCTATCTACTTATTCCCATAGAGATATTCATACTCTTGATTGAATCAACAAATCCATCTAGATTTAATTCCCATTGAAAACAAGACATAATATAAGGAATCTATTTAAAATCACCTATCCCTAGTATGAGTGAAAATAAGCACAATTCAATCAAGCAAGGACAATTAATCACATTAAATTGGGATTATAGGGGAATCATGCATTAATCATTGCTAGGATTCAACTTAACCCTAGACTGTAGAACTACTCACTCATAATCGAAATAACAAAGCAATTGAGAAATAAATTAAAAGACATAACAATAAAGGAAGAGAGGAAATTAGAATAACTTAGTCTTTACTTGAATAAATCAATCCAAAGTAGCCAAATTGTAGTAATCAAGGTTCAATAATGGAGTTTTCTGTCAAAAAGCTCTCTAAAAGGTAATACTATCTTGTCTAATCCTCAAAAGTTGCCTCAAAGTATGTTTTAGAAAACCTAAAAATTGTTTACAAAAACTAAAAAGGAAATAGTGAAAATCGCGGATAGAAGGTGGCCAACAGCTTGCACAGGCAAGCAGAAGCGTGCACGAACGTGCGCAATGGTGCACGGGCAAGCGGAATCCTGCTTGGGCGTGCAGGCGAGACATAACCTTTTTGCTCTTTTGTTCACATATCTGCACGAACAAGCAACAATATGCTTGGTCCGGCGGCTCGTCGCTTGGTCAAGTGGAAATGTGCGTGGTCCCGCGAAAACAATATTTCAAATATCATAATTTCTTCGATCCCAAGGAACTCAAACTCATCTACTCGCCTCCGGGAACCGCTATCTAGACCGTCTACGAACCATCTTAGCCTCTCTTTGCCACAACTAGCCACAAGAACTTGAAAATCACAAAGAAGAGGCAAAAGTATCTCGAAATAAAACAATGGTTCAAAAACTACTCAAATCATGCAATTAGACCTAAGATGCACTAAAAACTACATGAAAATGAGACTTAATAATAATAAATAAAAAATAATAATAATAAATAATAATAATAATAAAATAATCATAATAAATAATAATAATAATAATAAATAAATAAATAATAATAATAATAGTAATAATAAACAATAATAATATAAAAAATAATAATAATAAATAAAAAATAAATAATAATAATAAAAATAAAAATAATAATAAATAATAATAATAATTATTATTATTATCATAAATAATAATAATAATAATAATAATAATCATAATAAATATTAAATAATAATATTAATTATTATTATTTTCATAAATAATAATAATAATAATAATAATAATAATAATTATTATTATTATTATAATCATAATAAATAAAAAATAATAATTAAAACATTACATAAGATGAACTAAACTGAAATTAACTGAAATTAACTGAATTAAACTGAAATTAAATTAACCGAGCGAAATTAAATTAACCGAACCGAAATTAAATTAAATTAACCGAAATTAAATTAGCGGGCGAAATTAAATTAACCGAACCGAAATTAAGCGAAATTAAATTAAGCGACCGAAATTAGCGAAAATAAGTTCAAAAGAACAGGGTCTTATATGCAACTAAAAACCGACTTATCAATGATTAAGGATTCTAGACACTTTAACATAGTTATGGATACTTCAACATTCCATTAAGGGCCAAAATCATGAAAAAAAAAAAAACTGAGTTGTACACTTGAACACATACTCATGTTCGGCACGAGTACCCAAGTGGCTAAGTCTGAGTAACATAGTAACATAGCACCTCTGATTTTTTTTTACTTGCTACCTTGTTGGTGCGCGATTTTCAAGACATTATATAACCCTTAATATCTCCTATTTCGTTTAAGTAAAAATTATAAGAAATTGATATTATGAATCTACACATCAAGACGAATCTAGCAAGACCACACATAACTATATTTTTACTTATAAAAAAAAAATCAAAATAATCGATCAAAGTTAGTGGTTTAATTTTCAAAGCAATAATATAGCAACTAAATAAAAGCAGAGGAAGTATCTATTGCTTTGCGAACCATTGGAATTTGGAAACGTAGGCTAGATTCGTTATTAGTCATTTGTTTTTCGTTAGGTTTTCCTTCTAATACACCTGCATTGCATTTGCATGTCAACTTTGCAGAAATAGTCATCAATTATTGTCGTTTCTGTACCTGGCTGGTGTATGACGTTCCAGTAGATGCTCTTGTGTGTGCGGCTGGTGTTATCTACACAAATGTGGTTGGCAAGAATCTATCATAAAATTTGTTGTCCATTGAGTAGTTTATACTTGCAGATAATATATAGGTTGTTAATCTAACTGAGATTTTGACCTGAAATCTCGAGCTAGGAGCCTGTGGTAAATAATGGTTTTGCAGTATACAGGATTGATTCTAAGTGATTTCGTCTATCCAAATGTATGAATATGTTGCTCTATGTACTTCCAAGTATGCAACCCTGTTTGATGTATATCATATTGTTTCACCAATATATTAGTTTGTTTATGCAGATTTTCGCCTAAGTGACGAGATCTGATATGGGGACGACAACAACCAGATTTATGCAATGTGTGATATGCAAATAGGAAAGGGATTCACAAGGGAACCACACAAGGAAGTGTTGACGCGGAAAAACCCAAATGAAGGTGGGTAAAAAACCTCGGGTGGATATGAGTCCACCAATCCACTATATGCAATTGTCACTCGGAGTAATTGACAATCAATACAACCTAGAATATTTGTTCTAAGTGCAATATCTCTGTTGCAATGTAAAGACGAATGGTAACTTGAAGTGCAAAGTGTTTGATAAATTGAGTAGAATAAACTGTAACTGCTTGAGCTTGTGTGAGTGAATTGGAATATCTCTTTTTTTATAGCCTTCTCTTGATCTTAACGTGCGCCCATAAGTATAAGAAGTAGTTAGCTACAATCTTGGCACAATATCTTGCTTCCTTTGCACAATCTTTGACCGCTTATTGAACCATTTAGACTGACTGGAACAACTCTAGACTCACTCTCCCTTATTCCTCGGCAATCAGTTGTGCGTTGACTCAGTCTTTGCGTCATCTACTGCCGTTAACGTTAACGTCAACGTCATGCATTCCCTGCGTCAATGTTAATATGCAAAAATTGGCCATAACAGTTTGCCCCCAATTGTTGTAATGAGGATTACTTAGAGTCATAAAACAATTGTAACTTTAGAACCTTGCATTAACTAGGACAGTGACGCAGTAAGCCAATTAGTAACAAGATAACACTTCTGAAAAAGATAACTCAAAAGTCACAAGTAAAAGATAAGTAAATTCAAAGATAATTAAATTCCCTTTGGCAATTAAAAACTATCCGTTAACGTTTAAAGCAATAGTATAAAAAGCCGTGCTAGTTAAACCAAAGCCACACGCAAAATTTCTCTCTCTTCAAAGAAACCCCGAACTTGCGCTTGAATGCTCTAGAATTTTCCGGAGAAGCTCGACTGAATCACCTCATCTCACTAGGTAAAATCCGTCACTTTTAACTTCAATTCGCGCAAATTTCTTGCTTTTTCTTCGAATCTATGGCTCCAAGTAGGCGTAGCATCAGGAATTACATCAAGAATCATAAGAAAAATAAGGCGAAAGAAAAGATAATAGAAGATAGGAATGAAATTGACGATGAACAATCGACTATGTCAGAAGATGACCTAATGAAACTCTTAGACTTAGGAAATTTACCCACCGACACGATCTTGAAAAACGCTGAACCTCACGAACGTCCGGAGGATTGTCCTGTAGACTGGGTGGTTCTTTACGAATATCCGTTCAAAATAGGTCTTAGGTTCCTTTTTCGGCCATAGCTAGGGAGCTTCTACAGGCTTTCCAAATCAGTCCGGGCCAAATAATGCCCCAAGTCTAGAGGGTTCTTAGTGTTATAGATAGACAGGGTCACATCCAACTGGGATGAACCTTTTACCCTTCAAGATCTCCTGTACTGCTACAAAATTAAGGTTAAAGGGAGGAACATAATAGCTTTGCACGCTAGGGCAAGAAGAAACACATTGGTTGAAGGAGTACCATCGAATGACAGAGGATGGAAGGGTCATTGTCTCTTTGTGAAAAAATAGTCTCTTGGCGAATCAGGGAAATTCCTAATCGGAGGCTGGAATATGGAAGGTTCGTGAATTTTCTTACGATTTTTCCTAACGTGACGATGTTAACACTGTTCTTACGTTGTTTCTTTCGCAGGTTTAGATCTGAAGTTATTCGTTCACAGGGAGGAATCGGAGCAGAGGTACGTTTAAAAAGATATCGACTGTTGATCAAAGCAGCTGCTTATCAATGGCTTCTAGTAAGAATTCGTCCTTCCATTAAGCATCGTTGTTGTAATTGGTTTTTAATATGTCATGTTCCTTTACGACATACTCTTCACAATCTAGACAAAGGGGGTCTCTGGACAGTCAAGCCTTAACTGAACTTCTTAGGAAGAGAAAGAGGGGAACAAAACATTCAGATACGTCGTCCACTATGTCGTCTGGGAAGTAGGTACATCACGACGTTGTCCACGTTGAATACGACGACGCTGCTGTGCAACAATCGAAAGTTCGTAAGTCTGAATTTCCTGCCCCTCCTGACAAGGAGGGACCATCATACTATGTGACAGTTCCTAACGATTTCATTTCGTCGAACAAGTCAATCTGGCCTGAGCCGGAGAAACTCCTCTTTCCTGAAGCTGAGGATCGTTTGCCGGGCCGTCCTATGCCAGGGTTGATGTCAGATGGTCTGGACATGATTTTCTAGGTATCAACATACCTTGTACTTCAGTAGGTAACGTATGTTTGTAATGGTCGTTTATTATAACCTTTTGTTTATCAGGCGTCGCATCATTTTCTGATGGTCAAGAAGGAGATATCCACCCTTTACAGGAGTCATCAAGTGATTGATATGTCACATTTATATATAGTTTTTAGATGCATTTTGATTGCATTTAGAACTCGTTTTAGAGCATTTGGGTGCATAATGGCATGAATTACGTAAATTGTGCTCTACTACTCCCCGTTTGCGTGTTTCGATGATTTTCAGGTTATTTTGATGCAAATTGATTATGATTATCTAAGATCAAGCCCATTAATCATTTAGGATGAAGATAGCTTGCACAAGGATCACAATGCATCCGTTTGGGACAATTCGAGTTAGAAAGAAGCAAAGAGTTATGAAAGAAGTGCCAAAACTGACACCTGTTTACTATTTTGATCATAACATTTTATAGAAAATATATAATCAAGAAATTTCAGTTGGGTTAGAAACTATACTTTAAGGGGTTTCCAATGGTAGGTAACATGCCCCAAACGGACTTCTGGTTTGAGAGATACAGCCTTCGCAAGTTGACGCAAAATCGCAGTTTTTCCGCCCGGTCGTCCGGGCGAGAAGAAATCTTCATCAGAGTCCAAGGCATGTTAACCCGGTCAACCGGGCGAGAAAGGAGCCAAAATCGCTTGCGCGCCTAACCGGGCTGCCTTGCCCGGTTGACCGGGTGAAATTGTTCCTTTGCTCGTCAGTTCAAAACAACGTTGCCCGACCGGGCGGTTTGTCCCAGTCGACCGGGTGGTTTTTCGGGAGCACTAATTTTTGTCTTTTTTAGCCGGTTTTGTGAAGACTATAAATAGGTTTTTAGTATTTTTCTTTATATGGGGGATCTCTTATTCTTCGTTTTTAGGTTTAAACACTTAGTTTTCTTTCTCTACTTTTGTATAACTCTTTGCTTTGAAGATTATAAATTTTGTTGATTTAGTTTCCATTGCTCTTCAATCATTCGGTATTCTTCTTTACTTTGTTTACTTTGATGAATTCTTTTACTTGCATTATGTTTATTGTGTTTATTATTATCATGCGTGAGTGGTTTTTTTCTACGGCTTAGTGAGGGAAGTCATGTTTATACACCTATATGATTGTGGCTTAAAATTCTTCGATGTTTGGATTGAATTAGAGTAATTTCCTATTGATTTGTTATGCTTGTTTAGCTAATAGGAGTTAGAATTGGAAGATCATACTCATTAGAGGATTGTTACAATAGGTAGGTCTGATTATGTTGAGCGACCATACTAGCATATGTTGATCTAAGAGTTGTTAAGACCCGACCGTAGGATTAACGAAATACTCTAATTATTCGAACCTCAATCCAAGTATTGTTAAATTATATTGTAGTGATTAAATTGGTATAAGCATGGTGCACTAATCGATTGCCACAGGTTTTTAATCATTTGATAAACTTCCATCCTTTTGTGTTCTAGTTTATTCTAGTTTAGTTATTAATCATTCAATCAAATTTCTCTTTTGAAGTAGTTAAATAGTTGAGCATAAATTTATAGAACTCCTCTCCCTGTGGATCGACCCGTATTTGCCAGTTTCTGCTAACAACAGGCACCGTACACTTGCGGTATTATTTTAAAACCCATTAGTGATGAAAATCAAGGCATAGAAAAATGAAGCAGCAATGAAAGAAAAAGACGCGGAGATAAATAGGATTCATCTTGAGATGGTAAAAATGGATGAAGCTTTAAAGAAGAATGGTGAAAAGTTGGAAAATTTACAAAAGCAATTTGCAGACTTTGGGGAGGCGTCGAAGATTGAAATTGAAGAGTTGCAAACTCAAGTCACAGCGCAGAAGAATGAATTGGATTTAATAGAAGCTGAGGAGACCACGACAGTTAGAGCCAAACTCATGTATCAACACATGATGAAGCGTACAACATCATGGAATCCTCAAAAAGAGATTGACTTGTACCTGATATGGGTAGGTTCAATGAAGGACTTAGTGGATCCAGGCGATTTGAACCTAGCGACAGCGGAATCTTCTGCGAAAGTTGTCCAACAAGAGGATGACATCTTTGTTACCAGCGCAACACTAATAGCGTCTGACTTACCTCAAGGCGACAACTTAGAGAAGGAGGTCGTACCTGAAGTTCAAGCATCGAAGAAGTCTGCTGATGACAACGTGAATGATGCTCCTGGCGTTCAGCCGTTTAAAACTTTAGACTTTTGTTTGAAAACAATGGATCTTTAGGGTTATTCGTGTGAATAACCGAACATATGTAGTTTTAACTTTTGGGTCACTCATGGGAGTGACCATGACTTATGTTTGTTTTGGTCATTCGTGTGAATGGTATTATGGTTTACTTTGTGCAAATAATCTTTTGAAACTTATGTCGTGCCGTTTTCTGGCGTCTAAGTACGATGATCAGGCGCTTGGAAAGCCCTCTCTGACGTATAGGTTAGGTTAAATTCAAAATTGACTATGCACAAAACACATTCACTTACTTGTCTTGAGCAGGTTGAGTGTTTATGACGCTGTTAACTTTTGTGAATGGCGTTGAAATCTTACGACGTTTATAACAGCGCATGATGCGAAAGTAACTTTATTGGTGTCGTTTGCAATGCTTTGTCATTCTAGTTGACTTATTACACAAAAATAATTGTTGGTCGCTTCGTCTGAGCTTCGCGATCTTATTGAAAAGCATGAAAAATCCTGTAATAGAAACACACAGTAATGCTCCGTCGTTGACACTTCAACGACTCTACGATGACATGTTTATCACTTATTGAATACAAATGAAATAAAATAAAATGTTAATTAGGACTTAGCTAGAAAAAAATATCTTTTGAGATGGACAGCGTTCCAACTACGTGGGACCATGGTTCCCTCGGTTTAGACCAACTGATATGCGCCATTACCAACGACCTTGCTGATTTGAGAGGGACCTTCCCATTTTGGACCTAACTTACCTACATTGGGCTCCTGTGTGTTCTGGAAGAACTTCCTTAACACCCAGTCACCTTCAATTAATGACTTGGCTTGTACGTTTTTGTTAAAGCTCTTTGCGACAATATGTTGTTGTGCTGCCATGCGTATCAACGCTGCGTCTCGCAATTCTTCTATGGTATCTAGGTCGCTGACCAATTCGTCACGATTTTGCTGCTCCGTCATCAGACATACCTGGCAGTTGGAATACTTACCCCAGCTGGTAGGACTGCCTCGCAGCCATAAACCAGTGAAAAGGGTGTTTGTCTAGTCGTAGTGCGTGGCGTCGTGCGATTTGCCCACAAGATAGCTGGCAACGCTTCTGCCAGTTTTCCTTTCTTAGCAGTGAGACGCTTCTTCAATGTGTCTATGACAGTCTTGTTGCTGGACTCAGCTTGTCCATTGGCTTGAGGATATCTAGGCGTTGATTATCGCTGATAAATTGTGACCCATTGTCGCATATAATTTCTGATGGAACACCAAACCTGCAAATAATGTTAATGTGTATAAAAGAAATTACCTCTTTGTCGCATGCCTGTTGGAAGGAATCTGCCTCTATCCACATAGAAAAGTAATATGTTAGTGCTAACATAAAGACCTTCTTTCCTGAGGCTGGAGGTGGTTTACCAACTATGTCCATTCCCCATTTCATAAAAGGCCAAGGAGTTAAAGAAGAATGTCGTCAAATTTCACAAGGTTTGTGCGTCATACCTGCATGTCGCTGACAACTGTCACATCTTGTTACATACCTGATGGCGTCTTGCTTCATTGTTGGCCAATAATAGCCCATTCGTAATGCTCTGTTGGATAAGCTTCGTCCTCCAGAATGGTTTCTACACGTCCCTTCATGTAGATCTTGCAGCACTTGTTCCCATTGATGCTTTTCTAAGCAACGCAAATAAAGTCCAGCGACGGACTTGTTGAATAGCACTCCTTGGATGATGACGTATCTAGATGTGCTTTGAAGCGGATTCGTCGCGCTTCTGCTCTGTCTACTGGGAGTACATTGTTAATTAAACAGTCGTACAACGGTTTCGTCCAACTAACACTTACCTCATCGTTTGCAGGGATGTCGTTGTTGATTTTGTCAACGTAGTCGTCTACTGGCTCGACGTCATTCGTTGCTGGATCATCGTTGTCATTTGCCTGGTCATCGTCGTCGTTGTCAATCGCTGCGATGACGTTTGTAACGTCTTTGCACTTACTGTTGGCGTTGTGTGATGGATGATAGGGACAGAAGTGAATGACACGTCTCTTAGGGACGACCCTAGGTTGGCCAACACATCTGCTTGTGTGTTTTGGTCGCTTGGTATCTGCATTATGTCAAAGGGTTTAAACATTTTACTTTTACCCTGTGCGACTTCCAAGTAGAGTGCCATTTTGGAATCCTTAGCGGCAAATTCGCCTTTGAGCTGACTAACTATTAGCAACGAATCGCTATAAATCTTTAGCGCTTTTGCCCCCAAGTCACTTGCTAGAGTCATTCATGTGATCAACGCCTCGTATTCAGCTTCATTATTGGTCGCTTTGAACTTGCAACATATGGCTTGCACTATCTTATCCCCCTTATCGCGACTTTAGGATAACGCCAAGACCTGCACCACAGAAATTAGAAGATCCGTCAACAAACAAAATCCAGGCGTAATGGTTGACATGATTGATCCGAGCGACTTCGTCTTCTGCGATCTTCTCTAATTCTGGACTAAAGTCTGCCATAAAATCAGCCAGGGCTTGCGACTTAATAGCTGTTCTTGGCAGGTACTTGATGTCGTAATCACTGAGCGCAATGGCCCATTTACCTATGCGACCTGCCAATTCGGGCCTACGCAAAACGTTTTTTATAGAATAGTTAGTCATGGCAACGACAGTATGAGTTTCGAAGTAATGTCGCAGTTTTTTAGCAATAGTGACTAAGGCTAATACAGGTTTTTCTAGAGAAGAATACCTGGTCTTCGCGTCTAACAGAGACTTACTGACGTACTAGATGAGGAGCTGATGGCTCTCCGCTTCTCGCGTCAAAACGACGTTGATTGAGATGTTGCTGACAGCTAGATACAACTGGAGCGTTTCTCCATCGCTTGGTTTGGACAATAAAGGAGGAGAAGCCAGGTACTGTTTGAGTGCTTGTAGAGCATCTTAATGTTCTGGCGACCTTTGTTTTTGCGCAACACGTCCTAAAACAGATGGCACTTTTCGAACGACCTGGATATGAAATGATTAAGCGCAGCGACGCGTCCGGTCAATTTTTTTACCTCTTTGACATTTCTGGGGGATTGGATGTTGATCAACGTCTTGATCTGGTCGGGACTTGCCTCGATTCCTTGTTGCGTCACGTCGTCGCCTAAGAATTTACCTGCAGCAACTCCAAATGTACACTTAGTGGGGTTAAGTTTTATACCGTACTTTCAGAGGACGTCGAACGCTTCGGAGAGATGTTGGATATGGTAGCTTGCTTGCTTAAATTTCACCAGCATGTCGTCAATGTATACCTCCATGGTGTCGCCTAGTTGATCCTTGAACATATGGTTGACGAGGCGCTGGTACGTCGCACCTGCATTTTTTATTCCAAAAGGCATAACCTTATAACAATAAATACCTTTGTCGGTGACAAATGCTGTCTTTTCCTGATCGTTGGGATGCATAAGGATTTAATCATAACCGGAGTACGCGTCCATGAACGTCAAGAGTTTGTGTCCTGCTGTCGCGTCGACCATTGCGTCTATGTGGGGAAGTGGGAACGGATCCTTAGAAACAAGCCTTGTTGAGGTCTGTGAAGTCGATGCAAACCCTCCACTTGCCGTTCTTTTTGCTAACAATGACAACATTAGCCAACCAATCAAGATATTTAACTTCGCGTACCTTACCTGTGTAAATCAACTTTTGCACTTCATCGTTTATAATTTGATTGCGTTCTGGAGCGAATTTACGTCGTTTCTGCTTGACTGGTTTATGCTCGGGATCGACGTTCAGCTTATGAGTAATAACATCTTGACTTATACCTGTCATATCAATATGGGACCAAGCAAAACAATCCTGGTTAGTCATTATGAAATCGATTACCTGGTTACGGAGTTCTGGCGACAAAGTCGCTCCAATGCGAAAGATATGATAAGGAAAAGCTGGATCAAGCGCCACTTCATCTACATTCTGCTCATCTGGCGCGTCGGGTGCTGATCCGCTTGTTAATTGCTAGATGGACGCCTTGGCAGGTTTAGCGACGAATTGTAGCATTCTCGGGCAGCTTTATGTTCGCCCTTGATCTCTTGGACCCCCCATTTGGTAAGGAACTTGAGCATCTTATGATATGTTGATGGAATTGCTTTCATTTTGTGGATCCAAGGCGTGCCGAGGATGACGTTATAGGCAGAAGGGTAGTCCATGACATTAAAACTTGTTGGCAGGTTGATGCCTTTGGCGAAAGTTGGCAGCGTGATCTCGCCGACGATTTGCTGCGCCTCGCCGCTTAAGCCGACTTGGACAGTAGATTTCTTCGTTATATCCCTGTCACAAAGACCCATACCTTCGAGGGCATTTTTGAAGATGATGTTGGCTGAACTTCCACCATCGACCAGTACTCGTCGCAGCAGGCAATTGCTGACGGTCAAGGATATGACCAGTCTATCGTGGTGCTCCTCGTCGCACACGTCATCGTCGTCGAAAGTGATAGACATCGCCTCTAACTTGCGCTCGTCGTCTGACCTGCAAGATTTAGGAACTGTGGACGAGGGGGATCCCTCTCTAGCTAGCCTTTTGGCTGCTGAATACGTTAGTCCACAAACATCTGAACTACCAGAGACTACATTTATTACCTTGACGTGCATAAGGGATAAAGGTGTATTTGACTTGGAAGGATATTTATCGAAGGACGCCTTCCCCTTGTTGATGAGGAGATCTTAGAGGTGCCCTTTGTTCAGCATGAACGCGACGTCCCTTCGGAGTGCGATGCATTCTTCCGTCTTGTGGCCATGATCGTGGTGGAACTGACACCACTTGGTTTGGTCCTTTTGAGCGTCTGGACTATCACTTTTTCTCGGCCAACGGACAGGAGTTTCGATTTTTGTTAATGCGTTGACGACACCTCCGACGTCGACGGAGAACCCATAGGATCCAATGTCAGGGTACGACGGTTGAGCCATCTTAACCTCAGTACCTGCGTTTTCAACTACATCATTAATATTGTGTACTTGATTGGGGCGACCGTAGGGATGACTCTGCCAATTGTTCTTCTTGGGGACGAAGGCCTTTCAATTGCTCATGCTTTCCGACACGTGGCGAGTGGAAATGGTGTTGAGAATAGCATCATCTTCTTCCAGACGCATCTGAGCTTACGCCCTGGATTTCACATCTTCGAACGTTGTGCACGGGTACTTTGTTAAGCGGTTGTATAACTTCGACCGAAGTATGAGACCTTTCCTGAAACATTCAATAGCTGTCTTGGTGTTAAGGTCTTTAATACTAATCATTTCTTTATTAAAGCGATTATAATAATCGCGAACAGATTCTCCTGGTCCTTGGACACCGCCATAAAGGTCGCTCGTCTACTTATCCAGACTACGACTGCCTTCGAATTTATCATAGAATTTATTGATCAAGGTTGAGAAATTGCTGATGCTTCCAGGGTTGAGGGATCCGAGCCATTTGAGAGCTGGCCCGGTCAAGGTAGCCTCGAATCACTTGCACATGCACGCTTCAACGAGATGCCACAGGATGGACGCCTGCCATATTCTTTGCTTGTACAAAGCGACGTGCTCAGTGGGGTCGGTTGATTCATCATATGCGACGGTGAGGACAGGAAGATTGAGCTTCTTTGGGAGTGACGTCTTGGAAATCTTCTCGACGAACGGTGACGCTGCATAGCCATCTGGGTGCTCAACTACACTGGGCGTGGGTTCCCCGGGGAGCTGAGACATGAGCTTCATCAAGCGCCGATTCTACTTCTCGATCAGGATCATCCGCTTCGCCATGGGGTCTTCTTCTTCGTTCACGGGGATATTCTCAAGGTTGCCTCCGTCTTGATCGTTAAAGGGGCCTCGTGGAGGAAATCTTTATCGTCTTCAGACTCGGCGCTCTCGGAATCAGTGAGGGGGTGCATGACGGGAATGTCGTCTGCACTGAAGCGAAGTCGGATGTTGGATGTTTTCGTCGAGGCCAATTCTTCTTGTAACTTTTGAATCATTTCTTATGATGACGAGAAGTCAGAGGACAGTCGTTCGTTGGCCTTTTTCATTTCGGCCATCTTTGCCTTCATTTGATCATAGAGCTTATGCATTTCGTCAGTGTTCATTGGTGCTGCCATTTCGAGGAAATTGGAAGAAAGTGATTGATCTGGCTGTGGCCCCGCGGTGGGCGCCAAATTGTTTATGCTGATTTTCTCCTAAGCGACGAGATCCAATATGGGGACGACACCAACCAAATTCATGCAATGTATGCTATGCAAATATGAAAGGGATTCACAGGGGAACGACGCAAGGAAGTGTTGATGCGGAAAAACCCCAATGAAGGTGGGTAAAAAACCGCGGGTGGATATGAGGCCACCAATCCACTATATGCAATTGTTACTCGGAGTAAATGACAATCAATACAACCTAGAATATTTGTTCTAAGTACAATATCTCAGTTGCAATGTAAAGAAGAATGGTAACTTGAAGTGCAAAGTGTTTGATAAATTGAGTAGAATAAACTGTAACTGCTTGAGCTTCTGTGAGTGAATTGGAATATCTCTTCAGCTTTAGCTTCGCCCTCTTTTTATAGCCTTCTCTTGATCTCAACGTGCGCCCATAAGTATAGGATGTAGTTAGCTACAATCTTGGCACAATATCTTGCTTCCTTTGCACAATATTTGACCGCTTATTGAACCATTTTAGACTGACTGGAACAACTCTAGACTCACTCTCCCTTATCCCTCGGCAATCAGTTGTGCGTTGACTCAGCCTTTGCGTCATACTACCGCCGTTAACGTCAACGTTATGCATTCCCTGCGTCGATGTTAATCTGCAAAAATTGGCCATAACATAGTTCATGTGCAAGTATGCAAACTTGTCTAATATAAATCATTTATGGCTTCGGCAAAATTCTAAACTTTGGAGTAAAAACCGTGGCAAACTTGCAACTTGGCATTACAAAATAGCAATAGATGAGCAAGATTAACGTATACCAACCCACAATCCCTCTGTTTTTTTTTTTTTTTTTTTCTTCACAAGAATTGAGTTTTTAAAGCATATGCTAACCACCCTTCATGTGACCCGTTAACCACCCACCAAGCCCTCCTTGCCATTTTTGCGATAAATCTTTTCTTTTACTTGAAAGAAAATCCGATAAACTCTCTTACCCATTGTGTAATGTAACAATTATTTTGAAATAGAAAAATTTTCAATAATCTCTACAGAATAGGACGGGGATCTCAATGATCTATGCAATTTGGATTAGGATTCTCTCAAATTCCGATCTAGTTCTTTTTTAGTTTTTTTTATTATAATTATTCACCATATTTGAATTTTTTTTTTTGCCAAAATCACCTTATGTTTCTTGTAAATAAAAACTGAATCGTTGATCATTGCATTATATTGGGAATTGAAAATTTCAATTTCTATTAAAAACTTGGAAAAAGACATATCTATGCAATTTGACATTAATTTTTTAAAGGGAGTTTGGGTGGTGGATATACTTTTGGCCTTGAAATGTTTGGACTTTAGTGGGAGACAAAGTCTTTAGTGGGAGACAAAGTCTTTCTAGTTATGTCACAATTCATGTTGATTGTGAGAGAAAAACACTACATGGAAATAGTCTTTATATTTGGAGAAATACTCCTAACATTTAAGGATTCGTTTGATTCAACTTATTTTGTCTTATCTTATCTTATCTTATCTTTTCTTCAACATTCTAGTTTATTATGTTGTCTAACATCTTATTTTATCTAATCTTATCTTATCTAATCTGATCTTCTCTTATCTTATCTTATCTTATCTTGTCTTATTTTTTTTGAAATAAGTTAAACATAAGTAGAACTAAACAGAGCCTAAGTGTTGACGTCAAACTCCCACAAGGGATTTTTGGTTATTTCAGCTAAACGAAGTATATCCCAGTGATGATTAATTTGTAGTTTCTCATGAATTCATATTGAGATTCTCGATTTATCTGAATTCGTATCATTTAATTTGGGTGTGGGTTGGCCCCAAAGTCCCACAGTATCTAACTCGTTCATCATGTTATTTAAGGGTGTCCAATTAGTCTCCAAGATCAGTCAAGTGAATAAACCTCAATTTTACACTTGTATTTTCAATAAGTATAAAAGTTAGTACTAAAAAGTGATAAAATGGCTACTAAAAACGTTAAATTAGCACCACAAGTGGTATAACTTTAACCAGCTCCAATAATAAAATGACCAAAAATGCCGTCTTATTTTGTCAAGTGGGAATATACTTAAATAGCGTGTTGCTCATAACATAGAGCTTAGACCATAGACTAGGTTTTTTTTTCTTATTGTTTTGGTGATGCACCCAAAGACTAGTTGATGTCCAAAACAAACGACTTCAACATCATATTGTTGCCAAAATAAATAAAAAAATCATCAAATTGGCTGTTTTAGAGCCTCTAAAAACCGGAAAGACATTGGACTTCAATCGAACCATGGACCACAAAAGTTCAGCTGACACGGGAAATATTAAATAAATTACTACTAGTACTAGTAGTAGACTAGTGGTTACTATGGAGTACTTATTTAGACATTTAGTTATGTCTTTGAACAACTTGAGTGTTAGTACTATTTTATTCCACGTTGTGCCCTCACATCACAAATTAAAGTCTAACATAGTATTGTAATAATTACTAAAAGAGAAATAATGGCATCAATACGTGCTAACCGCGTTGAGAAACATGGTTATAAACTGTGTTTTTGAATACCAGCTTGTTATGGCTGTTATACTACTTCCTAAATAATCCATACACTTTGTTTTTCATTAGAAATTTAGAGCTCGTTTGGTTGAAGTTGGGAAGTGTAACATCTTATGAATTTGCATTGCCCATGAAATTTTATTTCCTAGGAAGTACATTTTTTTTGTTTGGTTTCACATGTGAAATTCTATTTCCCATGGGAAGTTCTATTTCTCATGGGAAGTTCCACTTACCTAGGGAGGCCTAGGTAAGTTATTTTCTCCATTTTGTAAGAAATAGAACTTCCTAGGAAGTTCTATTTCCCATGTTTTTGCCAACCAAACAACAACACATATATCTACTTCTTAGGAATTCTAATTTCCCATGCATTTGAAGGTTAACCAAACAAACTCTTAGAACCAAAGTAAAAGTATAAAAGTATGCGAGAGAGAGAAAAGGAGAGGAATTATGAAAAGTGGGGAGTAAGAAGTACAAAAAGTAAATAAAAAAATAGAGGAGAGAGAAAAATGAGGTAGGTGGGGTCTGGGGGGTTTTAAGTGGGCTAATTTATTTGGTGAAGGGCCACATGTGGGACAAAAGTGGGGAATAATAATTGGCATTTTACCTTATATAGATAAAGTAACGGTGTAACTATTAAAAAACAACGGTCTGAAAAGGAAAGTTTGTAGATTAAAAAGGAACGGAAGTAGTATTAGCTTTGGCGCAGGAGCTTAAGCTTTATTGCAGGAAAAAAAATCTCTTCCTTAATAACACTAAATTCTAGCTGAACAAAATATTTGCAAAAACTTTGGCCATATAATTTTCCTCGCAAATGGGCACAAAAACAATTTTAGTTATTTGATTCCTCATATTATTAAATTTAACTGAAAATTAATAATAAAAAAATGTGCTCAATACAGGCAGGAAGCTCAAACAAAGTAGCAAACTCTTAATTTTTAAAATGTTAAAAACACACTTCCTTTGTTTTTAAAAAAAAATTGTAACATGACTTTTTCACGGACTCTAATTCAAACTTTAAACATTATTATCATTAATAATGTTATAAGTTAAAATTATAGAAAATTAATTAAAAAATAGACATTGAAATGAATCTAAGGAAAGTCACATGATAATAAAATGTTGTTTTATTAGAACCATCTAAAACATTTCGGGTACTAATTATAATTAGTGACGTCTAAGCAATTCAAAATTATGCACAATTTCAAGATATAGAATAACATATTCCACGAATTATAACAATATTAAGATTGAGTTCTACAAATCAAGCACCTAAGTTTTCAATATTGCGAAAATGACTAATACAATGAAATTTAGATTTTTTTTGGCCCTCTAAAGTTGATGGTGCTGTGTTGTAGGTCCTTTTGCCTACCATATTAGACAGTCCTAACATTTTTATATTTTTGAGACCAAAGTTTGTAATGTTTGATCATTAAATAAAATGTTGTGTGCTCACTGCATTTTAAAGTTGATTCTCCACTTCCCCTCAAAAAAAAAAGTTGATTCTCCACTTTAACTTTTGCACTATTTATACACCCCACCTACATACTTCCTCCGTTTATTTTTAATCTACATGCTTTTCTTTTAATCCGTTTCTTTTCAATCTATTTTTGATAATATGTCCCATCTATTTTCTTTTCTTTTTTCAACTATGTGATCCACTTTTTAATATAATATCCCACCGTAAATTTTCCTATCCATATTTTTTAGTCTATCTGTCTCACTTCTTGACTTCTTCCTTGGTTCTCCCCAAAGTGAAGTGACTAAATTAAATAGAAATAGAGTGAATATATATATTAGTGTACAAATGTTGTTGAATTTTTCTCGACGTATACTTTTAAAATATCATTTTCTATAATTTTTTGGTAATGGTGGATAGTTAGTTTAATTAATATCAAAGTCGTGCATTGCAAGCGTACAAATGAAAATACATCATCTATATGTACTAACCTCCGTTACTAAATAAGTGCAACAATTTGACATTCACGCTTGCCAACGCACAATTTTGACCATTAATATCTCTAATTATGTTGTAAAAGTTATAAAAAGTTGATATTATAAAATTATTCATTGAAACAAATCCAATAATATTTTACATGATCATTTTTGTTTTTATATATTAGTAAAAATGACGGTCAAAGTGAAAGTCTAAATAGTGCAAAAGTTTAAAGTTTTGCACTTAAAAAGAAACAGAAGAAGTATATGAAAACGAAGGGAGTAATAGAAAAAGATCAAAGATATATAGAATTATTGAATTCAAGGTAAAGTAGACATGAATATTCAGGTTCAACACTCATCTCAAATTTAAATGCAAGTATTATAATTTAGGGTTAATTCACAAGAGGGGGCCAACTATTACCCATTTTCTTTTTATAAACTATGGATTATTCCTTGCAAGTCCCAAGTTTACCACTTTGTGACTTTTATAGGTCCTGTCCTACTTGTAACCGGTTTAGAAGGTAAGATTTTAAACGTCGGTCCCAATTTATAGATCTCCGTCACTTGTTGGAAGTGTTCGCAGATGGTAAAGTTTAAAAATCTTACCTTCTAAACCGGTTATAAGTAACTTAGCACCGCACCTGCGAAACTCACAAGATAAGAACTTCGGAGTTAGGGAGCTACTGGAAATAATCCATAACAGACTTATAAAGAAAATGGGTAATAGTTGGACCCCTCTTATGAATTTTTCTTATGATTTATAAGCAGAACCAAACTAATAATTAAGCAAATCCAAACTCAAACTTGACTCAGTTCATTAGCACACACGGTCACGGACCAGACACCCCCACACGGCTACACCCCTTTCCCACCCAACCAGCCAATCCTCACATAAGTTTCCAAGTGAAAGTTGTGTGTAAATTCTGATGGACGAATAATTTCACAAATGTTTGTCGTCTTCTCAAAATGTTTCATTTCCTCTTATTTTCCCACTTATAATAATTGTCCTTTCATATGAAAAATCAAAGCCTTAGCTTGTTTAAAATACATACATTATTGTAGTTACAGTACTTGAAGCTGCAACCTCTCTTCTCAAAAACCATCATATATCTGTGATCTCTTTTTTATTCCTCTCAACAAAGATGGAGGCAGAAAGCAACGCCACGTCATCACACATGATGACCAACACCGAAACGGCGTCGTTCCTCCCACCGTCAATGCTGTATAGACGGGTGAACTGGGACGTATTCCTAAGCTTCAGAGGGGAGGACACACGTCACATATTCACAACACCATTACGTGACGCCCTCAAAAATAAGGAACTAAGACCTTTCATGGACGACGAAGGCATGGAGAGAGGGGATACTATACAGCCAAGTTTAGACGAAGCTATCGTCGACTCGGCTTTGGCTGTGGCGATCATATCTCCTAGGTACGCTGATTCACGGTGGTGCCTCGAAGAACTTTACAGGATCTTCGAGTGCCGCAAACGGGTCATACCCGTTTTCTACAAGGTTCACCCGTCTGATGTGAGGAAGCAGCGAGGAGTGTTTGGTAAAGGCTTTCAGAAGCTGTTGGGGGACTCTAACAGGTTTAGTGAAGCTCAAGTTAAGAGGTGGAGATGGGCTATGGACAAAGTCGGTAATATCTCTGGTTATACATATCATCAAACAGACACCACTGACGAGAGTCTTACCAGGTCTGTCAAACTTTGATTGATATGCATCATTGTTTAATAAAGTTTTTGGGCTGCCTGTAAAATTAAGGTTTTTGGGGATTCTACAAACTTAAAGTTACATCTTTCATGGATTTTAAATCTTGATTTGTAGAGGGGGACGCAATTTTGGACATTTTAAAATTCTTAAATCTCATATGCAAATCTTTTTTTGACACAAAAATTGTATGTCTTGGCATTGAACTTAAACCGATCCTCTATGTGAATTGTGATAAGGTCTTTTGGCTTTATAAGTTAAACGGGCCAATATGCGGGCCTTGTTGGACTTGATCTAGCCAGATATGTGGGCCCCAAACCCAAGGCCAGGTTGGCCTAAGATGATAATCTCTAGAATGATCGTATCGTTTCAAGAAGAAAAAGAAAGGTGGTATGATTATGTAACTTAGTGGGAGTTTGGATGTCGCCAGTTTACTTAAATCATCTTCCCATATAATATGAGGCAGAGGTGATAGCTCAGTAGAGTACCGCCCTAAATTTCAAGGTATTACCTAGTGTTTGAATCATCATCTCAATAATATGTTGGGGATTAATCTTGTGGTGGCAGTCTTCGGACCAATTATCTTTCCTAATAAAAAAAAAATTCCCCATAAATATGATTATTACTAAATGAAACATATATGCAGTGACGAAAGTTAAAAATGATATCATAATACTACCTCTCCTTTTTTTTATTTGCTACATTGTTTCAACTTTCCTTATCAGGAGACTTGGCCCACAAAAAAAAAAGTAATACTATTATATTTGTTTTTATCTTTTTCCACCAAAAAGTAATATTATTTTATTTATTTCTATCTTTTTCCACCCAAAAATACTTATTTTTTACCTTTTTCCACTTCATTTAATGCTAAATGGATCAAAAAGTACACCAAAAAAGATTAAAAGAGACAGCTCCTAAAAACTAGTGAAAACAACAATGTAGCAAATAAAAAAAAGCAGAGGGAGTATTAGTTTGCACTCTAATGAGTTGCAATTTTAATCTTCTGTCTTTGAAAGACTTTATTGGTTTTTAATGAATTCATCCATAACTCTACTTAGTAATTGCTATAACTCTACAGAAATGTTAATATAATTCTAATGACTACATCTTATAACTCTAAACAAATATTGGTGTAACTCTAATGAGTACTGTCCACAACTGTAAATAAATATTGGTGTGACTCTAATTAGTACTTCCTATAACTAATAACTCTAAACAAATATAGTGTAATTTTAATCAGTACTTCGTGTAACTCTAAACAAATATTGGAGAATTTGAACGACAAGTGAAAACTGAAAAGAGAACAGAAGAAATACGATAATTCCTTGTTGCGTTATGGTGTTTGGTGTTTGATTAGCAAATAAGAGATAATTCGATATAATATTAGAATTCCAAGTTGCAAGAGAGGAGCAAGATGATATGAGCCTCTGAGGTGTCGTTGAGCAGTTGAAGTTTGATTTAAAGAGGAAGGAAAACAAGTATAGATGCTCAAGATTTGTCCTTCTATCTTACTTCATATAATGACGTATATGAATTTTTTGCCATATAACCCAACATGTTTTTTATTTCACCATCTACATTCATTGTTTACAAAATTCAATTTATACCTCTATATTTCGTTAAAATACACGAAATGACCTTGATCGCTACCAATGTCCAATTGTTAACTCTATTAGTCATTAATTCTTTTTTCTTTTTAAGGGAATTAGTCATTAATTTCTAATTAGCCCAAGATTTGTTAGTTACTCTTAAACCCTCGTTTACCTAATAATCTTATTCATCTTGGTTCTCTCCTCTCCCCCTTTTCCAGGGTAAAACTCAACTTTCCTCTCAATCAACTAGGTGGTGTATGAGCTTTCCATAACTACTCCCAACAAAATGTTCCCTCCCTTGTAATTTCATCTTCTACTAACCATCACACGGAAAGAGATTGAGTGAAGAGAGAGATGTTGGTCCTTGAGTATACAATCCATAATGGATTTAGTAGTGATTTCATGCTGGTTAGTTCTGAAGCTTCAATCTAAAGCTTTATTCTTTAACTATTAAACCGGTTACAAGTCATATAGGTGTATATTGGGAAGAAACACCTAATAATTGAGATTATTTTGAAATAATCCATAGTTGGGATTATTAAAAGCGAACAGCCCACTGTTAGGTTTATTCTGATCAATTCTTCCTTCTAGTTTTTGGGTGTTTAGAACTCAACACCAAGAACTTAAGGAGGACTGATAACTATGGGTATAGTTATCGTGAAAGACCTCAACTAACTTATGTTATTTGCCAGGTCCTTGATGATAACATTATATAGTTGAGATCCTTAACGATAACATTACCAATATTTAGGTTCTTCTCGTGTTCTTTACTCTGGAACATTCGGTGAACCAAGTGTGAGTGGCATTGTTCATTTGTTTTGTTTGCTGTTTCCCTCAATAATCCCTCCAAATCATTAATTGACATAAAAAGCCATCTGTTTTCTGTCAGTGTAATTACACTATCACCTGGGAGAAGAGTTCTTTTAGGGAGAGTGGAAATAAGAAAAAAGGAAAGTTTGGTAATGGTCGTTTACGTGTAGGACTGGTTACTTGCATAGGCAGAAATGGAGGTCATCAATGAGTTAAACCATCTTAAGAAGTCAGTGCAGATAGGCAGCATTACAAATTAACTGCAAAAGGAATATATATGACAATTTTTCCTTTCAATTTATTTAGTGTAATAGAATCAACTTTTCTGTTGGCAAATTATATTAGAATCATTAATTTTTCTTCAAGCAATACATGGGTATGCTTCTAACATGGCTCAATTTATATACAATGACTAGTGATGAAGCTAAAGAAGTTATACGATGCATAGTCACACAAGTGTGGAGTGAGTTAAAGAACATTCCAGAATATGTAGTGAAGCTTGCAGTTGGGTTGGATTCTCGTGTAGATAAAGTGGTGGGAAAATTGAATCTTCAGGCTCAAGGTGTTCGTTTTCTGGGTATCCATGGAACTCCAGGAATAGGCAAGACAACCTTAGCCAAAGCTGTATACAATAAGCTGGCTGTTCAGATTAAAAACCGCTGTTTCATTTCTAATGTCAGAGAGAAAATAGCTACTGAAAAAGGCTTTTTAACTGTTCAGGAAGAACTTCTAAAAGATCTTTCCTTAGGGAAAGTACAATTGGTGGTGAAACAAGTGGATGATGGCAAAAAAGCCATCAAGAGATTAGTTGAAGAGACGCGAGTTTTAGTGGTGATAGACGATGTCTTTGAGGCAGGACAGCTTGAAAATCTCGGCATTGTCAGAGAATGGTTCAAAGAAGGGAGCATGATAATTGTTACGAGTAGGAATGTAGACGCGTTACTTCATTCTGCGTGTAACGATGAACTGTACGAAGCCCAGAAACTGGATGAATCCGAAGCATTAGAATTGTTTAGCATACATGCTTTAGGAAGAAGAGAGCCTACAAATGAGTTTAGGGATGTTTCAAAAAAAATTGTGTCTCTAACAGGTGGACTTCCTCTGGCATTGGAAGTGTTTGGTTCATCTTTAGTTAAGAAGACAATAAAGGTTTGGGAGGATGCGATCTCTAAATTTGGAGTAACTCGACCACCTAGTATTCAAGAGGTACTAAAATTTAGCTATGATGGTCTAGATCGCCAAGAGAAAATTGTATTCCTTGACATCTCATGTTTGTTGCTTCAAACGAACATGGATAGAGAGGATGTAGTGGATATACTAGCGGGTTGTGACTTAGGAGCCGACTTAGCTATTGATAACCTTGTCACAAAATCACTCATGAAGATAATAAAAGGTAAATTGTGGATGCATGATCAAATTCGGGACATGGGAAGGCAGATTGTCACAGAGAAAGTTGATGATCCTGAGAAGCTGAGGAGGTTGTGGGACGCAAAGGATATAATGCGTGTCTTTCGTAATGAAAAGGTATTCTCTGAGCTTGCTTCACAATGAACTGATTTTTACTGATTAAAATTGATTTTTGCTTATTAAAATTGGGTTATGCTGATTAAAATATTTTTTTTACTAAAACTTACTTATCAGATGTTATCTTTAATAATGTAATTAAGAAAAGAGTTCCGTTATTTCCTAGTCTCCTTAATCATTGTGTTTTCAATCTTGATGGTTTATTCAATGAAGCTAAATCCATGAATGTTATCTTCAACTTGATTGCATAATGTATCATAGGCAAGAGAAGATGTAAGAGGGATGATTCTGGACATCAAAAAGCCTCAGGATTTTACTGACGAAATGACTTATTGGTACCACTTCAGAAGGCATCCTAGTATCACTACTTTCATCAGGTACTTGGCAAAAATGTTCAAGGGACTACTTACTTCATGGCACAAAACTGAGAAGGATGATTATTCCATTCTTCATACAAGATATTTTGAGAATATGGGGCAGCTAAAACTACTTCAAATGAATTATGCAAAATTGGAAGGAGATTTCAGATGTATGCCTTCAGATCTAAGGTGGTTGCAATGGAAAGGATGTCCTCAAAAGATTTGTTCATCTAATATACCAGAAGAACTTCGTGTGCTTGATGTCTCAAGAAGCAATATTGAGCGTTTGTGGAGCTCTGATTATTCCTATTGGGGTTTCAACAAGGTAATGTTGCCTAAATAATTGGTCATTTTTAGGAAGCTGATGATTGTTACTTTAACATATAGCTGTTAGCATCCTAGAATATTTTGTGCATATTCTTACAATAGCTTCTTTTAGAAACTTTGTACATGCCATCTTTTTGCTACCTATTTTAGAAGTGGTAACTACAAAAAGAAATAAAGATTCTTAAGAATAATTGAAGTATGAGCGCTTTTTTGCCTCTCCCATTAAGGATAATTCCAATTATAAGCGGTACCCTTTCACAATTATTCTAAGTGATCGATAACTTGTTTGTTTTCAGAATATGGAGCATAGTTGGGATTATTCATGTGAATTTAAAACATTGATATTCCTTATTAAGATAATGTGCAAACGTTTTGGCTTGCAGGTGGTTGGGAACTTGGTGGTGGTAAATCTCTCTTACTGCCCTAAACTGACTGCCCTTCCTGACATGTCTGGCCATAAACACTTGAAAAAGCTTACACTCGAGTATTGTGTAGGACTAACTAAGATTCATCCGTCAATTGGAAATATGAGCTCTCTTGTTCACTTAAATCTACAAGGTTGCTCAAATTTGCTTGATTTTCCAAGAGATGTAACAGGTATGAAAGGTCTTAAGGGGTTGATTTTATCCGATTGCTCAAAATTCAGAGAACTACCTCAAGATGTTCGAAGCATGACTTCCTTGAACCAACTATTTCTCGACAGAACAGCAATAACTGAGCTTCCTGAATATCTATTTAGCCTTACACAGCTTGAAGTGCTCAGTCTCAATGATTGTCGTCAGATAAAAAGCCTACCTGTATGCATAGGGTCTCTACTTTCTTTGAAAGAGCTTATTATTTCTGGTACTGCACTAGAAAATATACCATCTTCTGTTGGATCTTTGACACACCTCGAAAAACTAAATTTAATGCGCTGTACCGAATTTATTGCCCTTCCCGATTCTATTGAAAACCTAAAATCCTTAACTGAGCTTTACCTTACTGCCAGTTCAATCAAGCAACTTCCGGCATCTATCTGCTCACTAAAGTGTCTTAGAGTTTTATTACTTGGAAGATGTCGTTCTCTTCTTAATATGCCCGTTTCAGTGGGAGGGTTAGCTTCCATTGTTGAGCTTGAGTTAAACAACACAGACATAAAAATACTACCAGACGAGATATGTTCCTTGAAGTTTCTGGAGAAACTTCGAATGTCTAATTGCACTTTACTTGAAAAACTACCAGATTTAGTGGGTAACATTTCAAATCTTATCAATCTATCTGTTGAAGGTATTCCCATAACACAACTGCCAGAGTCCATAGTTGAGTTGGAAAATCTTACATGGTTAAACTTGAACAAGTGCCGAAAGCTAAGCAGTCTGCCAAATGACATAGGAAGAATGAAGTCTTTGCGTATACTTATGATGGAGGACACTGCTGTCACGTGCTTACCTGAAAGCTTTGGTTCACTTGACGAGTTGAGGACATTGAAATTGAAGAAGTCTAGTAATGACCTCCTCAAGCTTAGCAAGCTTCCTAATTCATTTTGCAAGCTATCTAATTTGGAAGAATTTAGTGCTCGGGCATGTGGAGTTTCTGGTCAAATACGTGATGATTTTGTTGAGTTGTCTAAGATGGAGAGTTTGGATCTTGGATACAATAGTTTCAACAAACTTCCTTCCACTTTAGAGGGTCTATCTGTTCTAACAAAGCTAAAGTTGCGTCATTGTGAAAAGCTGAGGTTTCTTCCTCAACTTCCTTCAACTTTAGTGGAGCTAGATGCTGCAGATTGTTATTCACTTGAAAGTATATACAACCTTTCCAAGCTTGAGAGGTTGGAAGAGTTAGAACTTGCAAACTGCAACCAGATCAAGGATGTGCCGGGTCTTGAATGCTTAAAGTCGTTGAGAAGGTTGTTTATGGGTGGCTGTAATGCAAGTCCATCAACAGTCAGGAGAAGACTAAGCAAGGTATTTTAACCACTCTCTGTTTCTTTAAAGAGTTGCATAGTAGTAGGCGAATTTTGGTATCCTCTTCGGGGGCTATGAAGTATCACTGTAAGATTTCAGTTTTTGATTTTAAGCTAGATTTTAATAGTCATGTTAATTTTAAAAAAAAAAAAAAAAAGCGGCTTTCTTTGTTTATACACAGCAATGTATGACTGGAAACTACATTTCTTTGGGTGTTCTGAAAACTCAATACTTACAATGATGCTGAATAAGCCCTGAGTTTCCGATATTCAATTTTCGAGTCTCAAAATAACTAGGAGGTGTTCTTAAAATTTGAGCAAAAAAATATGAACACTCAACTTAGTCATCAAAAGTATTTATAACTGAAAACTAACATTGATATTGAAAAAGTTGGATAATTAACCAATTAGAAAAATTTCTCTGCAGGTTGCTTTGAGGAATTTGAACAAGTTGAGTATTCCTGGGAGTGAGATTCCTGGCTGGTTTTCTCAAAAAGCAGTGAATTTCGCAACTCACCCTAATCTCGCTATCAAAAGTGTACTTGTTTCTGTTGTTGTCTCAGTTGACATCCAGGTACTGGATGACATGCGAGCTCAACTACCTAGCATCGTCGATATTGAGGCTAGCATTGTTAGACTGGATATGCGCATCTTCAGCACTACATTGATCTTAATGGGAATTCCGTGCACACGTGAAGAACAACTTTACCTGTGTAGATTCAAAGATTATCATCCTTTATCATCTTTGTTAAAAGATGGTGATACAATACAGGTGGGGTTGAAATATGGAATTGTTCCTGGGGTTGAGCTGTTGAAGTGGGGAATTTATCTTGTCTTTGAAAATGATGATGATTATAATGGTGATGAGGACTCGTTGCAGTTGACCGAGAGTCAGCAATCGGTATCCCAAAGATTGGTGAGGTTTTTCCACTCACAGGATCAAAACTGAAGTAGTAACTTATAGTTCTAAATTGTGGAAGATTGAATCACACTATCATAGTCCATCTTTTTTTTTTCCTTCTTATGTTGATTGTATATGAAAAAAGTAGCTATTTTACTTTATTTCTTCATATGTCATGTATCTGTTTATGATCTTCGACAAATGAAATAACGGCATTGGCATTTGACACTATATTTTGGACCATAAACATGGATATATGAATTACATTCATAACATAGTCAAGTCTGGTACTTGGATGCATACTGGTTTGTTGTACCAATACTCGATTCCAAGCTCGTACGAGATGAGTGTGTTACGATTTTCATGGTGGGTTATGCATATTTTAGGAATATATTTTCTCTTAAGGATGTTTATGAGACATGATAGCAAGATCAGCACTTACTTTTAATTACTGTTCTTGTCACTTTCTTCCTTTCCATAAATTTTCAGTTTCTGACGTTTAGGAATACATTTCACTCCAAATAGGGAGATATTTTGGAACCAGAGGGAGAGATAAATGTAGATTTTGAAGAATGTGAAAAATGTTGGGTAGTTTGGGAAAAGAGCTTTGTTTCTAACAATTAATATATAACAGTGAGGAACTTTGAGTTCTTCCTTTCTTCTTAATACATATGTTTCTTTATTACTATATTATAACAAAAGTTCTTGAAGCAGCTTGTTGGTCCTAACTAACACAGGACTACACCAAAATACAATCTATTCATAATCTTATCATAGGTTTAAAAAGCCCCAAATATTATACTACTCTTCATAATGGACCTGATATAGGTTGCACATCAGAAAGTGGAATATGACAGTTTATATCTCTCCATCCCAAAGCTCTTCAATTGTACGTATAGGGCCTAACGATGAAGTGTAATCCATTCCGTCACATGTTCTGCCTTGTGGGATACTACGTATCTTCTCGTGCTCTTCTGAAGTTAGTTCCCAGTCGAAAATTCCGAGGTTCTGTTTCATCCTGTCTTTGTTGAAGCTCTTCACCACAACTGCAATGCCTTGCTCATATCCCCACCTCAGAGCAACCTAAACAAAAAATGCATACTATATAATGGATGAACATCCTTCTAATCTACAATCCAGGACCAAATAAGATGATACTTGGTTGGGATGAAAACATTTTTTCTCAAAAAGCAGGAAAATAGTCCTCCTAGAATTGGAATCATTATCCTTTCAGAAGGAAGGAATGCACATTTTCCTTTTGATTCCATACCTTTCCCTTTCTCTTCTCCCATTTATCTTGTTCCCTCTATTTTCATTTTTCACTTTCTCTTTACATTTTCTTGTAAGGAGTCAAACAAAGGAAAACTAAATTACAATTGTGTTTGACATCCAAAACATATTCAGTCGAACCAAACATAACACAAGTGCAATAGCTTGAAGAAAAGAACCTGAGCAACTGTCTTTCCTCTAGCCTTTGCTATCTCCTTGAGGATATTGGACTCCATGACTCCATTATGCCCGCCAAGAGGGCCACCCAACGGCGAGTATGCTGTTACTAGAATTTGTTTCGACTTGCAGAAATTTATCAGCTCCTTTTGTTGCCATGTAGGGTTGACTTCCACCTTTCCATAATTTTGTCGAAGAGAACTTTGTTAAGTACTACTTATAAAGGTACTTCTCCAAGTCTCGAAATTCTCAATTTCAAAGGACACAAACAAAGTTTAAGAGCACAAAAATAGTCTTAGAAGGTCATAAACTAAGGCTATGATCAACAAGTTCTATACTGAAACAACCAAGTATTTGTTCAGTATTCACTAAAGAGAAGCCTAAATTTTAGACAAAACCAAGTAATAAAACTCGATTTTAGTGAGGTGCATCAAGTACAATACTTTTGGCCTTGAGGGAGTAACAGAGGGCACTCTATAGTTGATACTTCAATTTTTTGCATACTACCAAATATCTTGAGGACTAACCTGGTTGACTGCAGGTGGTATGGTGGCAATGGTCAAGAGCTGTTGAAGCTTCTTCCGCGTGAAGTTGCTAACGCCGATGGCTTTGGCGATCCCAAGTCTTTGGCACTCTTCCATGGCAGTCCACACACCCTTGAGGTCGAAAGGAAGGAAGTCTTCCTGCTTAATGGGATATGTATAAGGTATAGATCCAAGTATTCCAGCTTCATATTCCTATACATGCAACAAAATCATGAAGGGAATAGAAGATATATGAAATTTTGAAAATTCAATGTTCTTTAAATTGTGAAATCGAGAATGACAGAATGTGATTTGATAACTTTTTGACGTGATCCCCAAAAAAACTACTACTATCCAAAAAACTGTACCACCAGTCTGCCACTAGAAAGCAGTATTACCATAGCTATTGAAAGTATACTACCAAAAAACATACTCCCTCTGTTTCATTTTAATCTACACACTTTCCTTTTAGTCTGTTTCTTTTTAATCTACACACTGTTGCTTTTTCTATTTTTGGTAACATGTCACATCTACTTTCTCCTCTTTTTCCACCCATGTCATCCACTTTTTAATATTTTAACCCACTTTTTAGTTTCTCTCTCCACCTTTTCAGTTTCTCTCTCATACTTGTGTACTTTCTCCTTGGTTCTCCCCAAAGTGAAGTGAGTAAATTAAAAAGAAACGGAGGGAGTAAGATTGAACCGCTCATCTTATATACGAGCGTAAATTTACACCCTCTCACATTTTCATGATCACAATGATCATTTTATTTTTTTTGGCAATTCAAAGTTGTTATTGATAAAAAAAAAAAAAAAACAAGGTACAACCTAAGACTACTACTAGTGTCTAGACCAATCAGTACTCAATCATAGTTGAATTGATGTACACAGCGATCTTTACTTACGGACTAGAGAGAATGATGTACACATTTATTATCCACTGATCAATTGTGACTATATATTATAACATTCGTTTTGATGCATATGAATCTCAAAGTTTTAAAAATATTTCAATTACAATCTCTTCGAATTTATAGAACATAAATGGATTAACTTCTAGTACTAAATCAAGAAAAGAAAATTGCAAAGTAAAATTAGGAATGTCTTACTTTAAGGTAGTTTTGAGTGCAGGAACAACAAGGTTAGGATGTGCATCACTAACCCACAGCTTAGAAGTGATGAAAAGCTCCTCTCTTGATTTAACCATTCCACAGTTAAGCACTTGAGTGATTCCCTCTCCAAGAGCCTTCTATGTGAAGTAGATGGTGGCTGTGTCAAAGTGCCGGTAACCCACTTCCACAGCGTCGATAACGGCAATTTTAGTCACCTCATCGGGCACCGGCGGATTAGGAGCCATGCCTAGACCCAATACCGGCATTGACACTCCACCATGGCTTAGCTGAATTGTTGGAATTTTAGGTGAAGTTCCCTCATTTGCCATAGTTTATTTCTCTTTCATTCAATATAAATCCCTTGTTTTTTGCTCTGTTTTGGTGTCTAGTGTTAGGACTTAAGAGTGTAGGATGTTTTGTCTATTTGCTTTCTTTTAAATAGACCTGGTTATTAGACAGGGTAGTCCAATGGCTAAAGGGTTATGGTTAAATTTATAGGGCTTTTATTGGACGTAGGCTTTATTGGACCAGGGCATTATTATTAGACAGGGCCATTATAGGGCCAAAAAAGAAACCCAATAATTTTGAAAAATAAAATAGGTTTTGTAAAAATAATTACATATTCGGATTCACATTCATTTATACTCACTTTTGGTTCTTTTTGTTCCTTGTTTTTCTTGCTCATTTACCGACCCGCCCATTATCGACCCGCTATCGGCTCGCTACCCGTTTGGCCCGACCCTCTACCGACCCTTTATGAAGCGACCGTCTTATGACCCGACCCGCTGCCGACCCGCACCGACCCTAACCCGCCCCGCCCAATAACCAGGTCTACTTTTAAGTAGTGATAGATGTAAAGGCTCTATTGGATTGATCAAAAAAGTTTGTGGGTTATTGGTACTTTTTATTTTTAATGCCATGTTTGTATAGGACTGAGGGTGACTTGTTAGATATGATGCATGAATTTTTTGCTAACATGTGAGAGTGGCAGAGGACACATGTCGCATATTGATTTCATTGTTCTTTGTTGAAATCGTTCAAGGTAAACCTTTAAATAGTAGCTATGTTTTGTTTTAGTAAAACAATTCTTAAAATAAAAATAAAAAAAAAGCCTTTTCGAGGAACTATGAAGTATGAACAAAGTGTTGCAAGTATCATCATGGATTTATATGTTTGATCTTGGTCTAGCTCCAGAAAGACTTGGTAAATCATTGTTGATGTCCTTTTTAGTATAAATTAAGTATTCAAAGGTTCCACCTAGAATCATTACAACTACCTGATTTATGTACGTGGCCGTTAATAACTTGATTATTAATATTAGTAGTAACAATGAATATTGCGTACACGGAGAATACAATATATTTATTGTCATATCAGTTCAATTTAAGCCAAAATGGATCACTTTTAAGTCAAAATGAGTCATTTTTAAGTCAATAGTAGTCACTTTAAGATGAAGGTAACTTCTAACCTTAAATAAGTAACTTTTATATAAGTAAAAGTTTTACGACAAATAGTTATCCTCTTCTGACATGTAACTTTCTACCTTAAAAGGGTCACTTTTACCATATAGGAATTAAAATGTTACCTCAATTGTATAATAAATTATTATACATCCATCTCATACAAGAACTTGTATAGTAAAGATTCAATATTTTGGTATTATGAAACATCTTAAGTAACATTATTATTGAAAATTTTGCTAGAATAAACATTTGTTGCAATTATTGCCAAAAAAACTTGAGGGAGAGGTGGTATAGCTCAGTGGAGTATCACACCCCGAATTCAAGAGCATTGCCCTGAGTTCGAATCTTCATCTCAAGAATATGTTGGGGATTTCACTTGTGGTGGTAGTGGGACTTTAGGGCTTGTTGTCTCTAGGTTGTTTAGGCTTGTACCCAACCTCTGAGTTGGTGTATTCTGCATGCTAGTAGCGTAGAAGGGTTGGTATTTGGACCAATTATCTTTCCTAATTAAAAAAATTGCGAAAAAAGCTCTTTATAAAAGTTGTAGTTGATTAATGTAGAATATTATTATACAAAATATATAAAAGAAGAAAATATGAGGTTCAAGGGACTAAGACATGAACAAGCTTTAGGGACCCCTTGATGGCTTGGAAAGGCCATTTTGACACATATTAATAACTTGCAATTTATATAATACACTTGAATGTATTGTACACCTAAATCAATATTTTTGCTCATTTGGATAAATTGTCTATTTAGGGGTATGAAATATATTGGAATTAGCATTCATTGTCCTCTTTTTGTTCTAGATGAATGATAACCATTCAGGAGCAAATGTTTTGCAAGTTATGGATGTGGGACTCAAATAGAAAGTAAAATGGAAGAATAAGGAATGAAAGATAAAATTTTTTTTTTTTTTTGAAAAGAAAGGAAATAGATGGAAGAGCCCAAACTTTTCTTGAAATCTTATTCTTCAAGTGACAATATTAAGAATATGATGAAATTTTGTAGAGATAGTGATCATTAGGGGTGTTCACAAAAACCGAAACCAAAAAATCGTACTCCGAAAAACCGGAAAACTGGTAAAAATGGGCGGTTACCGAACCGGAAAATTTGGGATTAAATGCTACGGTTACCGAACCGGTAAAATTCACGGTTAAACGGAACGGTTACGGTTATGATTTTTGAGTGAATTAACGGTTAACCGAAAAACCGAAATACTTTTTTTCTCTATTTTATTTATTGTGAAACATTTTAAAACAACTACATTAATTATAATATTTGTTACTAAGTAACAAAAATTAGAGGAAGTATGAGATTATTAAAAAAATTTAGTACTAATTTAAACACTATAATTATGAAATGGAGTAAATTCTTAGTGTGATTATGTTTTCTATGGATTTATTATCCACTTTATAATATATTTTATATTAGAGTATATATAATACTATAGTATATGCACACAAAAATAGAAAATATATATTTACATTAAGTAAGATATAATAGTATAAATTGAATAACCGTTAATGGTCAACCGAAAAAACCGTACCGAAAAAAATGGTTAACCGCTTAGGCGGCAACCGGTCTAAACGGTTACGGTTACGGTTCTCAAAAAAGAGCGAACCGAAACTTTCGGTTACCGAACCGATATGTTGTTTAACCACCCATGAACACCCCTAGTGATCATAAGAGTTGGATTAATAAACATATTTTGTTTAGGATATCTTTTCCTAGTTCTAGCTACATTAGGATACTTTGTACTATAAATATGATTGATTAAAAATAATACTCTAAGCTTTTAGCCTCATTATTGAACTTGGCATGGTATAAGAGCCAACAAACATCTAAACTCCAAAAAACCAGATTCGTTTTCCTTAAATCACGCCCACCATGGTTGAAGGTGAAGTTTCCTAATCGCCACCTCCCAAAAGTCCCCTAAAAATTGAACCTAATTCCCCGTACTATCTTGGCTTTCAATTAAGATCGTCCCGGGATTTTATTACCTTAACTCATCTCCATTCCGACAATTATGTCGATTGGGCTAGCGATATTCAAACCGCCATTAGGAGCTCAAATAAAGTTCCTTTTTTTAGATGGTACAGTCAATACTCCTATTGAACCTTGCACTTCTTCAGATTGGACCACTATTTATGCCATGTTAATTTCATGTCTTATGAGCACCATTGATCCGGAGGTCAAAAGCACTCTAACAAAATATGTTTACTAATCCAACTCTTATCATTATTTCTACAAACCATTAAGATAGTGCAAAGTGATAATGGCACTGAATTTAATTGTCTCCTTGATTATTTTTCTGCTACTTGTATTCTATTTCAAACTTCGTGTGTTGGGACTCCTAAGCAAATTGGTCGTGTTGAGCGTAAACATAAACATATTCTAAATGTTGCTCGTGCTTTACTTTTTCAAGCTCATCTACCTATTTATTTTTGAGAGGAAAGTGTTCTTGCTACTCCTCATCTTATTAATCGCACCCCTTCTCCCCTCCCTTCATAATAAAACTCACTTTGAGCTTTTTCGACACAAACACCATGTTGTGATGCCATTCGAACCTTTTGGATGTTTGTGCTTTGCTCATAATAAAAGTTGTAAGTGTATCTTTGCGGGCTATCCTCATGGCAAGAAAGGTTGGAGATTGTTTGAGTTGGATTCTAAGGAATTTTTTGTTTCACGAGATGTGAATTTTATTGAAGAAGTGTTTCTTTTTGAAGTGCCCGAAGAAATTAACATTTGTCCTACCTCCATTGTGCCATAATATGATTTTATAGAGGATGATTTTGATTACTATCCCCACTTTTCCCCTCATTTAGTCCAGTCTCCCTCACCTTCGACGGCTCGACCCACACACACAACACCACTCCTCAAACCCAATTTCAACGCCACCAACAACTTCCCCCGTTGTCCGGGATCGGGCCTCCATCTCATGATAGGTCCACCCCCTCCACCTATCTCCAATTCAGCGCCCTTTCCCCTTCCGAAAGTGGACCTCCATTGACGTAGGAAGGTTAGTGTGCAAAGTTCGACGAAGAAACCCATCGTGGAAAAAACCCGAAATGATTTCTACTAGTCAGGGTGCCCGTGTTAGAATGCTTAACAAATTACCTTTTCGGAAAAGGGAAACGGGCCAACGAGCAAGGGAAAAATTCCCTTCGTTTCGGTTACGAGATTTTGTTACTAATATTGCCTCGGCAAAAGTCAATCTCTTCCTACTCAGTCTCCTTCTAGTTCCTCAGGTACTCCTTATCATACAGCCTGACCCAATCAATATGCATTTTTTTAAATGACCCTGCCCGATCCCGATCTGGATCTGGGCCGTTTCCAGTAGTATTTTTTAAGGAAGTTTGTCCATGGGAATATGAGATAGTATAAAAATAGGGAAGCTGAAAACTCTGGTGAGTGGTGACGGTAAGTCGGTAACCGAGTACTGGGGGGCAAAAGAGAGAAAATGGGGGATCCCATTCCCATTCCCATTCCCATTCCCGATCAACCGAAAACTTTGGGTTCAACAGCTGCTCTCGATTCCTCTAACATCGGATTTCAGGTTCTTCCCTTCCGATGTTTGATTTATTTTTTTCTTCCTTATTATTACTATTCTTATTTTCTAACTATTGAAATTGTTGCTTAATTTTCAGCTTTTGAAGAAGCATGGTTGGAAGGAAGGAACTGGTCTTGGTGCTTCTCAACAGGTTCCCTTTCGGAACTTTTGATTAATTTATTTACAAGTATCTATATTCTATATTCTATTTTCTATATTCTATATTCTATGCTACGCCCTTTTCAACTTTGCAATTCCTTCCAAGTTCCAACACAACCCATCAATGATTGTTTCACAAATTCTGCTCTTGTTTCCGCCAATATTAGGTTTCTCGGGTTCAAATTCTACCAATTCATTCGTTTGCCAAATAAGTACTATAAAAATCTATCAATTCACTAATCAATACATTCTTCACAATATTCTTTTATGCTTTTCCAATGTAATATAGGGATGTGATATCACTTCTCCCACATAACCTTTGTAATTAAGTGTCTGTTACTAAATTGCAGTAATGGCAATTAAATCATGGAAAATCGCCTCATCCCCAAACATGTGACTTTCATCATTCTCACTTAATACCACATCTAATTGGGTGGTAAATGGTAAATGGTAAATGGTAATGGATGGTAATTCAAATATATGAAGAAAAGCACGTCTTTTGGGATGGACTCACATTATCATGGACATTCACTTCAATTTTTTCTTACTAATCTTACTAAAATTCATAACCATTACCGCTTTTTTTAGCCACTTACTAAACATGTTGTTTTGCGTTATGCACTTGTAGAATGTTGTATATACATGTTTATTATTGCATTAGTATTTGGAATTGACAAGTTTTTATTGTGGTGGTGTTTTCAAACTCACAAGTAATAGTGTATGAAATAAGAGAAGTTGGTTAAGTAGAGATAAATAGCACGCAATGGACGAGGAAATCTTGTCTTCCCACATACGATTACTTCCATATTCCACAAATAGCTACTCCCAATTTCAAACTAATGGCCTTTTTTTTTTTTTTTTTTTTTTTTTTTGGGTGCTTCAAAATAATGGATCTTAAATGTATGAGACAAATTGTTAAGGAGACCCATGTGGTGACTGGTGATGGGAGAAAGTCTTATTATGATGAGAGTATAGAGAGAATTTTGAACCAAATCAGGTGTGTTTCATCTATTGAAACAACCAAAAATTGCATGTGTATCATCTACTATGAGGCGGAGGTAGTGGAGTACTTACACAGGAGAAAATGTTGCCATTGATCATTAAGGTGTCATTTGGTCATGATATGCTGGAGTTTCCATTAGGATGTCATATTATTGTGTGGGCACTTTTGGTGCTCAGTACTAAATTTATTGAACGTCTTTTTGGTCCTTAGCATAGTAGTGTATTTATATCATTTCTATATAGTATTTGACTATTTTCTTCTTATCTATTTGCATTTTGAGCTTTTGATAAGAACTATGGTATTGAAATCCTTTTAGGGGTTTCGTACTTAGTTGCTTATGCTTGTTGGTATTGTCTGGTCTTTTTGAAGGTTCATACCCCAATATCCATGTCTATTTAAAGTGTCAGACACTGTTAGTTGTGTTGGAGCCAAATTACAATGAGGAATGGGACAAAACAGAACAACAGGATTGACTTGAATTATTAAATTTATGTTTGTCAATCATTTTTCTTCTGTGTATGTATCTGAATAAAGTTTTGGATTTTTAAATTTAACATATTAACTGAAGTTTAGGATTTCAAAAGTTAAAATTATTCTTACTTGGTGATCTATGATGCTCACAGGGTAGGTTGGAGCCGGTAGAAACATATTTTAAAAAGAACAAAAGAGGTGTAGGAGCAGAAAAGGTGAGAAAGAAGATCTTGCATTTATCCACCACCACCACCACCCGTAGCGAAAAGGAGAAACCAGTAAGTTTCAGCTGCTTCTTTTACAGATCTCGATCCTGCTTCATTGCAGTGAACTACTTTTCTTTACCAGATTAAACTATCTCCTCATAAGAATATTAATTTGTATCATCTTCGAATTTTAAGAATGCTGGAGTGATGTTGTGTGATTGGCTGATTGCCAAAATTATGAGTGTATTGTGTTCTTTATGTATTAAAATGACTTCAATGTTACTACTTGCTACTTAGGTGTAGTGTACTAACTTTTCATAGTATGGGAATTTCTCATCGTTTTTAGGATCAGTAGATAATATTCTTGCTTTTTAGACAAACATATAAATACCTTCATTATTAATGTTATTGCTTTTGCTGGATAGGAAAATACCAATAAAGAAGATTCAACTTTTAAAGTGAAGCCTCTTTCTGGGAAACAGTCCACAAAGCAGTAACTAGGGTTTATCAGGACCAACGTTACTAGTGTGGTTGTTTTTTTCTTTAACAGATGATGTGCTACATGGATTTGTTACTATGTCGTTAAGTTATACGGTACCTTTGAACAGGCTAAATTATGGTACAAGTGTTTTGCGTTTGGTCTTACGTGAAGGTTGCTATGTTGGTCCAAACTGATGTCTGAGGGTCCATAAAGTTGGCTGTTAGCTTGGCTCTTATAAGCAAGAAGTGACAAGGAAGTGAGCACAATGATTGGTACACGGAAAGATGCTTGTAGTGTTGTCATTGATAATCTGGCAGTTAGAATGAAATTTGATCATAATTCGGCTCCTGTATGTTTGAGGGGAAGTAGTGTTTTTCTTTTATCTTGAAGGACATTGGTCTATGGTCTTTATGTATAAAGGTGGGGCTTTCTACTTCTGCAATAAATTGCGCTAGAGCTGTTCCGTTCGATTTTAGTGGGCGATACGTGAAACATCAACTTGACCTTATTTAATCTTTTCTTTTTTAATTTTTTTTTGTGCTTTAGGGAGTCATGTTTGTGGAGTTATGATACTGCTGCGTGCTTTTTAATATTCAATCTTCGAACTTTTTGCAATCATAATCACTTGCACAGCTGCTTCAACCTTTTCTGTCATCAAGATAGTTACCGATTCCAAATCTACTGGTCGTACAAGTGAATACATGTGCGCTGAGGCTGTAGTGTACACCTCATTTTAAGAGAAATAACAGCACGCTTTTAGTAGTCAGCATCTGTGTTGCTTGGCCTTTTATATGGGGACTAGGATTTGCTATGTAGATTGATTGCATGTTAATACCGTGCCATTTTTTTGGAAGATTTATTTTTGTCCTGATTTGAATCGACTTTGAGACAGATCAAGTTATCCGGGTTGCAATTTCGACAACCCTCAGTTTTTTAGTCATATTTTGTTTAGCAGCTGAACAAGTTATGTCCTTTGGCACTATGCTTTCAATTACTGCCATTTCTCTAAATTGTAACGGAGATTCAACCAGCGTTTCATAAATCATCATAGGATTTCATCCAATATTGATGAACCTGATATTACCCGTTGGTTGTGAGCCCTAAATCATTGAGTTCAGACTTGTCTGTTGCTAACTCTGGCTATATCTTTGCCAGGAGAAAATGTCAAAAAAGGCAAAAGCACTCTCAAAAAGGATGCGGAAAATGCTGGATGAAGAAAAGCGCCGGCAAGAGATGGACCTTCGACAAGCATTCTTTAGGAGAGTTTTGGCCAGATAATGTCTGACATTGGGCAGACAAATGTGACTATATGCTTTTCTTTACGTGTTCGCGATAGAAGAGGCCTATTCACTAAACAGACAAATGTGACTATATGCTTTTCGTTACGTGTTCGCGATAGAAGAGGCCTATTCACTAAACAGACAAATGTGACTATATGCTTTTCGTTACGTGTTCGCGATAGAAGAGGCCTATTCACTAACATTCTCTACTGATAAGAAGAGAGAGGAGGGTGGTGGTGGACACTCTGAGGTGAAATTACACAATTAATTCTTTGTTTTCTGCATAACATGTTATGTAAAAAGCCAAACGTTTTGCGACAACTTGTACAGATCTTTCCTATATTTTGTCACATACCAGAATTTGTTCTATATTATTGAAATAAGTTTCTGGGAGCTGAATTAGAGAATCATACAGGATATTTAATCGAAAATGTTATGGAATTTTACTCTTACATAGTTGTAGTTGTTGGACGAGTCAAACAGGGTGGTATTTGATTCATCAGCTCTTGAGCGTGCATGTCAGTCTTGATGAACTGCAAATTTATCTAATGAGTGCTCACATAGAGTTTCAAATGAAGACATGACGTTGAAGTGCATGCATGTTGCTCGACGCGGAAACTCGTTAAGCCCTTGCTTGACTTGTACTCGTTAATTTTTTTTGCTACTCGGCTCGAAACTCGACTCGAGCTCGATAAGCTCGATAAGAGCTCAGCTCGATTGCTCGCTAGCTTGTTAAGAGTAAATAATGTAAAATTAGTTTTACCTTGATTTTCTTATTTATTTTTTTGGAAAAAAATATTAGATTTACTACAACAATTACCAAAACATTAAAAAGATATCTAAAGATCATAAAGTAAATTTTTATTGGGCTTGGCAAGTTGGTTCCTATATCTCAAGTTTTTAATAAACTTTTTATTAAATAAAATAAATTTTTAGAAATAAATAATCGATATGCTCGCGAGCTTAACGAAGTCGGAGCGAGAGTCATGCTCAACTCGTGCTTGTTAAGGTATCGAGCCGAGCCAACACGGGTTGAGTTTTGACCGAGCATTGACCGAAGTCGAAGCTCGAGTTGCCTCGCAAGCCGCCTCAACTCGATTAGCAGCCCTACCTGTTGAAGATGGTATCTATGAGGGCAGTGAGGAAGTAGCGATAATTTTTAGGTTGTTTTCTAATATAGCAACTTCATAAGAGATCGACGAGTGTTAAAATTTCTTATTTTGTAAGCTGCAGCCGAATATGTTGTACTCGAATAATTTGTCTTGTTAAATGAGCGTAGCAATTGCTCCTTGTTCATAACTACTTAACCCCTTCTGTAGCCTACTTCCACTCGTTAAAATTTCAGCAAGCTCTCTTAACGCCTTTCCGATTTCCATCCTATGTCACGCAAACTCTTCCTCTCACCTCTATTTCTCTAGCTGGATCTTCGAATCTCTGACATGGATATGGTTGTATTACGTAATAATACTATGGCACCTATTGCTAGGATAAAAATTATAGAAAAATGTTTCATAGGAAAATCGAGTTGGACACTTGGAACAGAAGATTAGACATATGTGTCCAATACGTGGACGCTTTAGTTTCAACTGAAATGTCAAGGCTTTCATAATTCATGTTTATAAAGGACATTTTAAGGCCATGTAGAGAATCCCAACTGATTGAGAGTCATCTGAAGTCCATTGCGAAGGTGAAAAATTTTTTGCCGGTTCTCGAGAATGTCCACAAATACCGTGAAATAACAAAATTTAAGGGCCTTGATTTCGCTTTCGAACATATGCTCGAAAATATAAGACATGGGATGATACTAAGGTTGTAAGTGTCTAATAAAATCACCCCTAATACTTAAGACGAACATATGATGGATTTCAAAGCTATTTCGAGATTGAACATATAATAAAAGAAACAAATACCATGAAATGGCCTAAACTTGAAGCTATAATTCAAACTTTTGGGACATTCACGCCGCTCGGTGACAGCCCCATAGGATACTTCCAAGGCTATCGCCTTTGCTTTTCCTTACTTTACTATACACAACCATTAAGAATGACGACTTTTGTGTTAAAAAAAAGAATGACAACTTATTAGATTTGATCTAACAAGCGCCACATCCGAGCCATCTCTCCTCGGGCTTATTTTTTTAGAATCATATTTGGAGTCTTATTTTATTTATCAAATTTATATCTAATTTTTTTTTTGTCTTTGGATGGATTTGATGGAATCGGTTTCCGACTATTTTATCACATAAAAAATTCAATCCGAGGAAAAAAGAATATCGGATCCATATCTTATAGGAGGTAGAGTTTATGCAAAATTCGACAAATCTAATCCCGGTTCGATAATCGACGCCACATCATAAAACAATAGATAAAACTACATACAATACGATAATCATATTTATATCATCGTAAAGTAAAATGTAGTATAGTTGTTTTTTAAAACTCATATTTTTGTCTCGAGCACCAAATTATGGGGTCCTTATTACGGGATTTCTATTTAAGGCGCTCATTTTAGGGAAATATGAAACTTTATATTTCGATTTTATGAATGCCCGGCCTTATAAAGGGTGATAAAATAAAAACTTTGGAATTTTTTTTTTTGTCAAATATCATTTTGAAGCACCAAGTTACGGGGTCATCAATATTACGGGATTTCGATTTAAGACGCTCATTTTACGGAAAAATGAAACTCTATATTTCAATTTTTCGAATGCACGACCTTATAGAGGGTGAAAAAAATAAGCACTTTAGAAGAAAAAATTCGTCAAAATTCATTTCCAAGCACCAAGTTATGCGAGTCATCATTAAGGGATTTAGATTTAGGGCGCTCATTTTAGGGAAAAAATAAAACTCTATATTTTGATTTTTTTGAATGCACGGTCGTATAGAGGGTGAAAAAAATAAGCACTTTAGGAAATAAGGTCGTCAAAATAATTTTCGAGCACCAAGTTATGGGGTCATTATTACAGGATCTCGATTTAGGGCTCTCATTTTAGGGAAAAAAATTAAATTCTACATTTTGATTTTTCTGAATGCACGGCCTTATATAGGGTTAAAAAAATAAGAACTATAGAAAAAAAGTTCGGTCCAAAATCATTTCCGAGTTGTGGGGTCATTATTACAGGATCTCGATTTAGGGCGCTCATTTTAGGAATACTTCGATTTTCCCGAATGCACGACCTTATAGAGGGTGAAAAATAAGAACTTTGGACACAAAATTGGTCAAAACTCATTCTCGAGCACCAACTTATGAGGTCATTATTACGAGATTTTGATTTAGGACGCTCATTTTATGAAAAATGAAACTCTATATTTCTTTTTTTTGAATGTACGACTTTTATAAAGGATGAAAAAATAACCACTACCGGAAAAAAAATAGGTCAAAAATCATTTCCGAGTACCTAGTTATGGGGTCATTATTATGAGATTTTAGTTTAGGGCCCTCATTTTAGGAAAAAATGAAACTCTATATTTGGATTTGACCTCATAGAGAATGCACGGCTGATTCCACTAGTTGGAATCATATATAGCCAACCTTTTAGCAAATTAACAAACCCACTTCATTCCTTGTATCAATTATACAAAACCATTCCCCTCAAAAAAAATTATACAAAACCATTAATTAGGTTTTGCGTATACAAGCACTAAATACTAACAAAAAAGAAAATGTAATCGTTTTTCACAATTAATTATTTCATTTTCAAAACAGAAGTTATCAAAGTCTTATATAAACGATATTCTACCTCATAAGCTTAATCATCATATGCCTGTTTTACTTATCTCTACACAACTCAAAATGAAGCTAGAAAGTATTTTCATGGTCACAAGTATCAATTTTCTAATTGTAAGCTTTAAGAGCCTTTCTTCTGGAGTTGATGATACTGCGTTCAAACATTATTAGCAACCTTACTAGGGGTAGAGCTACTATCACACTCCTTGGGTTCAATTGAACCCACTTGATATGTGTATGGTGCAATATATGTATGATATATGTATAATATATGTGCAATATATATTGCAATATAAACATAAATATCTAATATTTGTCTGAATTTAAAGTTATAGATTTTTAATTGGTAATTTATTAACTTATCGAATAAATTTGTAATACTTCGAGTTTAATTTTTTAAGGCCAAAAAATATTTATTAACTTGTTTAAATGATTTTGAAAAGTATATATATTTATGTTAATCTAAGAGTTAGTTTTTGATTGACTTGACTTGAACCCACTTGTATAAATTGCTAGCTCCACCGTACCATTGCTCTCTACCTACTAATCCAAAAAGACCCGGAGCAAGGACACTTCCTAAATTGTCTTCCATACTCACATCTAGTAGAGCAAGATGTTTCCTCAATAGGAACAAAACTTGAACAAAAGAAAGATCAAACGAACTTATCAGAGTGGTTAACAATCATGAAAAAGACGCAGAGCGATTGGAGGCCATAAATTCGTGTATTCGCAATCGCGCCAATTACTCTCTTAATTTGACAAAGTTCAAGAACCCGTATCTAATCCGAATTGTCAACCACATATAAAAATTGATCTTGATGATGTTAAAGATGAGATTCAATCTTGGGAATTCTTCCGTGGTTTGCTATGTTGTTGGAGCCAATCCCCCATTCCCTGTAATGGACGGTTTTGTACGACGAATCTGGGTAAAAAATGGGATAGATAAAGTAGTCATGGTGAATAAAGGTATATTCATGATAAGATTTCATAATGAAGAACAAAGAGATAAAATCTTGATGGAAGGATTTCATTTCTTTGATCGTAAACCATTGATAGTTAAAAATGGCATCCGGATATGGACTTTCGGAATGAGGAACTAAAACGGTCCCAATGTGGGTACAATTACCTGCTTTGGATTTGAAATACTTTGGGGTGAAAGATGCTTATTCAAATTGGTGGTCGGGATTGGAAAACCAATTAGGCTTGACCATTCCACCATCAATAAGGATAGGTGTTATATGCAAGAATCATGATTGAAGCACAAATGAATCAAGTCTTCCGGATGAAATTGAATTTGAGAATGAAAAAGGATGCATGATTAGACAAAAAATCATGTATGAATGGAAACCAGGTTCTTTGTGAATTTTGCCATGGAGTTGGGCATACTATAATTGAATGTAAGAAGCAAATGACACAGATTCAACGAAGGGGTGACAAAACAAGTGGGTGGCCAAAGGAAGGTGGCTCGAAAGACCATGACGGCTCCGAAAGTTACAAATGGTCCAGGTCCACCTCGAATCACCCTAAAGTAGTTACTCGTGGACAACAACTTTGAAGTCCTAGAGTTTTTGCAGAACAGGGAAATAAATGTGGTAAATGTGGATCGATTCAAAATGTGGTTGACCATGGTGGGGAGGGGGAACCTCCCACTATGGATGGATAGTGTTATGAGTTGGAATGTGAGAGGCTAAACAAAGTGGGAAAAAACAAAATGAGGTGAGAAATTTTATATTTGCTCACAATATTAGGCTTGTTTGGCCTTCTAGAAACTAAGATAAAATCTCCCGCTTTGGGTGAATTTTATCTTAATGTCTCTTCTGGATGGTGCATAACAACCAATAATGTGTGGCATGGTAATGGAAGAATTATCCTTTGCTTGGCATCCTACCTCGGTTCATGTATTCATTAGGTTGTGTACTAGTCAACCGATTCATGCTTGAAGTTGAAGTGGTGAATGGAAGCAGAAATTCTTTTGCACTTTTGTTTATGGTTTGAATGACAAAAAGGGGGCAGGGAAAGAATGTGGAATGATTTAAAGGGCTTAAACTCACCCGATATTCCATGGATCATTCTAGGTGATTTTAATGCTATTTTGAAAATGGATGATCGAATTGGGCAACAAGTTAGAAGTAGAGAGATTGTGGATATGCGAGGAGTGTATGGAGTTTTGTAAGATGAAGGAATTGAAAACTTATGGGCGTATTATACATGGAACAACAAGCAAGAGGGTGCGGGGAAGGCTTTTTTTGTAAGGTGGACGAGTGATGGGTAATGATAAATGGTTTGAGGAGTGGCCTACAGTTGAAGTGATGATTCATCCGAAGGGGAATTTGATCATTGTCCTTTGGTGCTAAAATCTTTCAATAATGAGCACAAAAGGAAGCCTTTTCGATTCTTCAATATGTGGTGTCGAAGTGAGCAGTTTGAAGGAATTGTTACACAAATATGGAGTCAACAAGTCACAGGGAGTATAATGTATCAAGTTGTCGGTAAGTTAAAGTCTTTGCAAAAAGACTTTAAGAAACTCAATGTAGAACGTTGGTGATGTTTCTATCGGGAATTTCCAAGCTCATCGGAGATGGTAATGACCCAAGCTCAACTACATGAGTTTCCCTGACAACCTTGATTACAGGATCTCGAAACAGGAGGCCAGATTGAAATATGTAGAAGCTCATAAGATTTACAGTTCTTTTTCGAGTCGAAAGCTAAAATGAAATGGCTTTTGGATGGGGATGATAATACCAAGTACTTCCATCAGAGCATAAAGACAAGGAGAATACGAATAGAATTAATACTATCAAGAAGGTTGATGGGTCATGGGCTCGTAGTTCCCATCAAGTGGTGGAAGCCTTTCTTGACTTCTATCATGGTTTCTTGGGTAGCTGAAGGCCTACTAGTAAGGTGGAGCAAGCTATCATTGATAAAGGTAGTGTTCTCGGTAGTGCACAACGATGAAGCCTTAAACCTTAATTTTTCTCAAGTGGAAATAAAAGAGGCTTTGTTTTCCATCCATAATGATAAATCACCGGGATTGATGGATATTCTAGTCTCTTTTTCAAGAAGAGCCGGAGTATTATTGGGTCCGATGTGATTACGCCATCCAGGAGTTCTTTAGGTCCTGGAAAAATTTTGAAAGAAATTAATGTGACTGACCATCACATTGATCCCAAAGTGCCTAGTCCCGCCGTAGTAGGTGATTATAGGACAATAGCTTGTTGTTCAAGACTATATAAAACAATATCTAAGCTTATCTCGTAAAAGGCTTAGTAAAATACTCCCGACATAGTAGCTCAACAACAAGGTGCATTCATTAATGGAAGAAGTATTATAAGCAACATACTTCTTTGTCAAGATCTGGTGAAAAGGTTTGGTAAAAGAGGAAACAAGGTGAAAGGGATTATGATGAAGGTTGATCTTAGAAAAGCCTATGACTCAATTGAATGGGATTTCATTCATGATTTATTGGTGGCCTTGAAATTCCCCGGATCATTTTGTGAGCTGTATCATGGCTTGTATTACAACTCCCAAATTTACTCTGCTTATTAATGGAAGTACGGAAGGTTTTTTTGAGGCTAAGAGGGCATAAGGCAAGGAGACCCTATGTCTCCCTCTCTTTTTTGTTCTTTGCATGGAGTACTTAACAAGAATTCTCGTTACATTGGTGATATTGAGGAGTTTAAGTTTTTTACGGGATGTCAAAGCATGAAAATAAATCACCTGTGTTTTGGAGATGATTTATTATTGTTTTGCAAAGGTGAAGTTAGATCGGCATACATGCTTCTACAAGGCTTGAAATTGTTCTCCGAATCTTCGGATTACAGCCAATAAAAGTAAATCCGCAATTTATCACACAACAATGGAAAGGGAGGAAATTGAGAGAGTTGAACATTTCTCCGGCTTTGTGTTAGATGATCCGCCGTTTAAGTATCTAGGGGTCCCAATCGAGTACTAGTAAACTCAAGGCCGCAGATTGTGAAAAGCTTATTGAAAAGATGGTGCTTAGAATAAGAACTTGGAGTACAAGACATTTATCATTTCTTTGGAGAGCCCGGTTAGTTAATTCAGTGCTTTTAAGTGTCCATAGCTACTGGGCACAAATTTTTCTTCTTCCAAGTTCGTTATGCAAAGCAAATCAATAACATCTCAGGGCATTTTTTGTGGAGTGGAGCTGCCGAGGGGATTAGAATAGGGCATGTCAATTGGAGTAAGATCTGAGACACAAAAACTCGGAGGGCTTGGTTTTAGAGACATAAAGAGTTGGAATGTAGTCTTTGTTGGTAAGATAGTTTGGAAAATTGGTTGTAAAAAGATGATTTATGGGTGAAATGGATACATAACATCTATATCAAGGAAGATAGGCGGGTGGGATTTTTCGGGCTCCAAGTGGGAGCAAGTTGGGTTGTGAAAGAGTTATGTAAAGTAAAGAACAAAATGCGAGCACATAGGTATGCATCTCGTGGAGCAGGAAGTTAATTCCTACTCAATAGGCAAAGTTTATAACAAGTTAATTGTTGAGGAGCGCGTGTATGCCTTGGGCAAGTGGAATCGGAACAGGTTATCTCGCCTAAGCATAGATTTATATCTTGGTTGGCAATTCAGGGAAGACTCAGAACAAAAGATCACTTATTTCAATTCCAAGTGAGCACGGATAATACTTGCCGCTTATGTGATACTTATGTAGAAAACCATACTCACCGTTTTTTGAGTGTGTGTTCAGGTGAACGATTCTTTGCGAGATGTTCTTGTTTGGATGGGGGTTAATTACGGGAAAAGGAATTTCCATCAATGGATAACTTGCGCAAGGAAGAGGTATAATGGATCTAAGCACGTAAAAACTGATTCTTTTTGCCGCACTTGCCGCCACTCTGTGTATATCATATTTGGCATGCAAGAAATGATGCGTTTTGGAACTTTAAAGTACAGAGAATTGATTGTATAGTAAAAGAAATAAAATGTATAGTGAAGTATAGGAGTAGCTTGTGTAATACTGACAAATGGAGTTTGAGAGACAAGGAGTGGTGTAGCAATTTGTAAAATAGCCACCTGTGGCTAGGTTAGTTTTTCCCTTCCTTACATGGAAGTTAGTTTGTTGTTGGTTTCTTTTTTTGGAGTTAATACAATTTTACATACTTACAAAAAAAAAAAAAAAAAAAAAAAACTTGATTCCCAGTGGCCAAACCTTGCTAATCCAGGTCAAAATATTGACTTCTAGGACTAGGATCAAGAGTTAAAGGCTTTGTTCCACAAGTCAAATTGCAATATTTTTCCACAACTCTCAAACTTTTTCAGGACTGGAATGCCAACCAGTTGTTGACAAGTAAGCAAACCAGCTTTTTTTTTTTATCTTATGTATATGAACATGTACACAAACTAATGTTCAAATTGATGATTTTTTCAATGCACTGCAGAATTTCCTCCTGATAATACCGCTCAATACAAAGTCGCTGACCTGCATAGCCAATTAGGGGGCCAAGCGACCCTACGTGTCCTGTAAAACTTCTGCTTCTGACGATCCCCTTCTTATGGAGCTACAATCCTGTGTAGATGCCGCAGCTGCTACATTAGTTCATTGCAGCACATTTACACAGATATTAAACTCACAAACTGTAATGCTCAGAAATTCAAAATAACTTCAAGCACAGGAATGGTTTGTCCAAGTATGATGGAATCAATATCATGTAAAGGTTGTCAACTAATTAATGACAGCTTGATCTTAGAATAAATTTCTGAAGCTTCATTATGGATTTATATGCGTATATATAGCTTAATATAATAAAACTTGTTACAACACCACTTAGTGATGTGGACTTTCTTATTATATTATTGGGAAAATTTATTTGTGCATTCTCGGCGTTTAACGTAATTATCAAATTACCCCTCATATTTGGGAAATTCCTCACATATCCCTAAACTTTGTGTTTGGATCAAAATACCCTAATCATACACCGAAATTCAAGTGCATTACTTTCTTAAAGCACCTTTGAAACTTAAACTTTGAACTTCAAAATTCAATAAGGGCATTTGAGAATTAAGCAAACCTCAGCCACCATGAAATTTCCCTGTATTATTTTGTTCTTTACATGTCGGAAAGGCTCTTGTTATTATTCTCATTTTAAACACAATGAAGACCACTCTTATATTATATGGATTTTAAAATACAAATTCTTAAATGTGACGGTGTCTAACGTTTATTATTATGAGACGAGGATAACTCTTTACCTCAAATGGATCATTTTTATAGAATTGACATCTTTAAGGTTTAAAGTTACCATTTGTTTCAACCTTTATTCAACTGTAAAATAATTATTTCGACTTAAAAACCGACCCATTTTAACTAAAATGAATCAGTCCAACAATAATTTTATTGTACCTTGAATGTACACTATAAATAACAACTAGGTAAAAGAAAACATATATTATTGCGTCTTAAAACAGTAAAATTAATTGAGTAGGCATGACTTGTGTACCAATGGAATCTAAAGTTGAGAATTCCATGTAAGATCTAAGAAACCGCATTGAGTCAACCGGCAAACTCAATTTAGATTTGAGCCCCAGAAGAGTCTAGACACTAGACAGTGGTAGCTCTGGAAAATAAAAACAAACAAAAGAAAACACACTCAGACTCTCTCGTCTCTCCTTAGCTCGTGCTCCATCAATTTGCCCCAAATCCACTAATCCAGACATCCCCAGCAATCTTATTCATAAAATTGCAAATCCCAGAATTTAGTTTCAAAAAAAAAAAAACATGGGTTTCCTCTGATTCAGATACTCAGACAGCGGCAACGAAAATCAAGGAAGCTTTACTCTACAAAAAAAAAAAAAACAATGGTCAAGACTTCTATGGAAGGCAAGTATCTCGTCCGTTTTGTTCTCTTTTGCATTTCTTTTTCTATAATTATTGAAAAATTTGATGTAAATTGCAATCCCGAGACTGATAAAGATAGCATTTTTCATGATGATAATAATGGTGACCCAGACCCTTTGTTGTATAATCAACACCAAGCTCAAATTGATAAGTTAGAAGAGTTAGTTAGGAATTTGAGTGAGCTAGTGGAAAGATTAGAGTCCAAACTTGATGAATCGAAAACTTATGGGAGTTTGGAAAATGCAAACTACTATTATACTGGCAAGGAAAAGGGTGATAGATCAACTTATACTTTGGGGAGAGATATTGGCATTCAAGATGAGGGATTTAAAGGTAAGACTGCTCAAGAGAATCGATTGAAAACCGGTTCGATTACCAAGTACAGCCCATTTTGGTCTGAGAAATTCCAGTTTATGTCAGCAGTGAACTTGGATTCAGTTGCTACAAGTGTTAATGTTTTACCCTTTCGAGATTATGAAGGCAGCAGTAAGTATATAGCGGTGGGTGATGATCGAGGCCGAGTTTATGTCTTCTTAAGAAATGGGGATGTTTTACTTGAGTTTTACACACTGTCTGATTCACCTGTTACTGCTATGCTTTCGTATATGTCAGCGTATATGAATGAGAGTGTGTTGGTCACAGGACATAGTAATGGGATAATTTTGGCTCATAGGCTTTGGGAGACTTCGGTTTCTGAGGATCTGAGTTCTCTTCATATGGAGCATCATGTGAGTTTGGATACGGGAGAAACTGGGTTAGTTGAATCATCAATCTCAATCTTGGAAGTCCATCATGTTGGAAGATCCAGATACATCTTGTCTGTAGAAGAGAGTGGGAAAATCAAGGTTTTTAGGGAGAATGGTACTCTGTACGGGTTGGCTGTGCCAACAAGCCGTCCATTGGCTTTTCTAAAGCAACGACTTCTGTTCTTGATGGAGAAGGGTGCCGGATCTATAGACTTGAGGACTATGAAGATTAGGGGAGACTGAATGTGAAGGTTTGAATGATTCGTTGGTGAAAAACTACGTGTTTGATGCTACTGAACGGTCAAAGGCATATGGGTTCACATCATCTGGCGATTTGATTCATCTATTATTATTAGGTGATGTAACCAACTTCAAATGCAGGGTTAGATCCAGGAAAAAGTTTGATATGGATGAGCCTCTTGCCTTTCAAGCAATTAAGGGATACTTACTAATCATCGGCCAAGAAAAGATTTATGTATACAATGTTTCAACTCAGCACTATATCAGGTCTGGTGCTCCTCGTCAGACATTTTCTGCTGGTATAGAGGAGATCAAGTCATCTTTTTTACCTGGTCAGACTGTGGATGAGAGTGGGAAGGAAAAGGCAATACCACTAATTGCTAGTGATCGTGAGAAGCTTGTTATTCTTGGTCTTGGAGGAGGATATGTGGGAATGTACCGTTCAAAACTTCCGATTACCAAAGGAGAGTCCAACACAGTGCTGTGGACAAGTCCTGTGCTGTTTTTCATCCTCTTCCTCTTTGGAGCATGGCAGTTCTTTGCCAAGAAGAAGGAAGCACTTACATCGTGGGGTCCAGATGATCCATTTAATTCCACCTCAGTCACAAGTGGAGCCCCATTAGGATCTGGGTCAGGAGATAGATCTTTTACTGATTCATCATCAAGAAATGACGTCATGGAATTGAGGAACAATGGTTTAAGAGGTCCGTCAAGAAGGTATACTTCTCCTTCCCGATATCCTGGTGGTGGAGGCAGCACCTTTAGGCCAAGTGCCGTGGACACCAGCTCTAGACCATCCTCTGTCGATCCCAATTATAGAACAACCTCGGAGATGAAATTCAGAGGTTCTAATCTTGACTCCTCCTCTGCTTTCCCAAAACGAAGAGAGAACTTGTATGATGATGGAAACTGACTTGTAAAATAACAATCCTGGAAGTGCTACCTGCTGCAGGTGTTGTTACTGAATTTTGTTTTTGTGTCTCGTTTATTACCCCTGATAGTGTTCATATCATCATATGCACCTATTTCTGTTTGAGCTTCTACCCTTTGTAGTAGTTTTGTGATCTTCGGTTGTGAAGATAGAACTGATGTAAGAGGACACTATAGTATTTTCCAAATATACAGGAGTTGTGCAATTGTGATTTTCATTGTTCTCTAATCTATATTACTCGAACTTATCACTTTACCTCAACTATTTGCCACTGACATGGGCATGGGAACTTCGACACTTCATTTTGGGCCAAAATTGGAGAACTTTCATGAAATAGCCAAATTGGACACATTCTAATGTCTCGCATGAGTAATTGGATCTGAGTAACATAAGTGATCTTTCTTTGGACGGCCTAAATATAATGCAGTGATAGGCCCATAATTTGCAGAGCCGTAGACCCAGAGTCCTCTCACAAGGGGCTCTTTTGAAACATATTGGCATGTATATTGTATAGTGGTGATGGTTTCCTTTAACCGAATAGGGGTTAGTTTGGGAAGAGGAGTGTTACACCTGAGTTTTAGTTCCTGTTTACTTGATCACTACAGACTACAGTTAAGTCTAAGATTGGCGGCCTTTCTTGGTGTGATGGTGTCAACGAAATAGTGATTGTGATCAAGCTCTGATTTGCGCATCCATTATACAATTGTTATCAATTCTTCAAGGGAGTGTAGCTCGCCTTGGACTCAGAACTAGTATTCTTGATGAGTCCATCTTTCATCTTACTACATTACTGATTTTGTTCAACGCAACACCTCATTTTGCTGTACGAGCTATGCAAAATGTTGCATCTCCCGTTTCCCCTGCTCCGGAATTGGTTTAATAGTAGAGAAAGAAAAGAATCAATCAAAAAATTGAAATTGGTGATATTTTTGCGCCAACTCCACAATTTATAGTGCGAAAATAGGTTAAAACTTTATTTTTATTTTATAAGCCAACTCTTGAGTTGTTTGGTGTCCATGTAAAAAAACTAAAATATTATCACTCACATAATAATTAAATTAAATTAATTTATTAATAATTCAAACATTATTTAATCAACGGATTTCGCTGCATAAGCACGTCATTATTTAATATTTGCTAAATAGAAATAATGTTAAATTTGAATTAGATGAACTTTGTGAACAAGTTTTTCGTACCTATTATTTGAGGTTATTAGATCGTAATAATACAATTTTGCTTTCTATTTACTTTTGCGCACATCGCGTGCATAGACGACTATTGTTAGATTATTGAAATGGTTCTGGGTTTTAGATTGCTCTGAGCTCAAGTCCAGCTGCATGTTTAAAGATCCATCCACATTATCTTGGTATTTGGAAAATGTAACACTATTTAGACAGTAATTCTTGGTGGCACTTAGCTTAGCAACAAAAAAAGTTAGATATCCAAATGTATTTCTTAAAATTCAACCAAATTAGAAAAGATGCTGAATAAAATTAAGGTGAAAGGACAATAAAAAGCTCTAACTATAAGAAAAGTCATAATCCAATTTTTTAAATGGCACCCTCTAAACCCTCCCCTGTTTTTACGTCATGTGTTCCATAAGGTAATATGTCTTATTACTTATACATCCTTTGTTTTCTTTTACTTGCACCTATTTCCATCTTAGGATTTTTACTTATAATTGCACCATTTCTATTTTTGACAAAGATTCCGACTATTTCCATTCCCCTAATGACAAGATTAAATAGATCGACAAAAGAGTCCAATTTCATTCTCTACTCTTATCTTAAAATTTGTGCAAAAATGATGCAACTAAAAAATAGTAGAAATATAATGACTTATCTAGTGTTTCAAATGGGTTCTAAATTGCCAATCAACCAAGTACCTACATTAGTTTAAGATCATTAATTTTACTTTGATGAGGTGGCATAATTAGGAAGGTACAAAACACAAGAAGATGGAAGATATAATCTCAACCTTCTCAAATGAGGATACACAAAAGCTTAGATATGGCACTATGCTGGACCTAATTGCTCAAAAATAGCACCGCCTAACCATTTCTTTATTTCTTTATTTGGTACAAGCTTGAATTGCTCGGCGTGTTCATCTTTGTTTACCTTTTTCATTTTGTTACAAAGTTATAATTTTTTTGTTTGTGTATACAATTGGTGCACCGTACACGGTACATCTTAGTAAAATCAAAGATAAAGAAAATGTCATTTTACATCAACAAAAAATACAAAGTAAAATGGACCTGCCGAGGGCTCATGCTGCACCCAGGTCATGATTTAACCTAGTAAAATCGCCCGGCTCAAGCCTCGAAATCAAGTCAGCCCCCATCAAAACCGAAGCTTGGACCATTGCCAATTTTATATAAAAAAAGGCTACAAGTCTACAGTGTTATACTTAAACTTATGTAACACGGGTCCAATTAGTCATATGTTTATAGACCCGCATTCTCAACAATTGTAACTTCTCTCACGAAGAAGAGAACACATACTCTGATACACATGCATGATTCTAACTTCAATTGATACAGGCATACAAGCAAAAGAACTGAAAGACGGAAGGAAGACAGCAAAAAAATCATTTTTGAAAACATAAACATGAGATAGACTGGATCTCTTGTTTCAAATGTCAATTACTGTCAAGAATAATAACGCAGCAGCTACTGTTCACACGATTCTTCGATGGCAGTTCTGAAGCCTACAAAGGATATTAGTTGTCACATAAGCTAAATGCAAAGGCTTCTTGCAGCAGCTCAGCAGTGTAAACAAGTTTCTTGGTATAGCCGATGTGGTTATTTCTTTTTCTTAGTGTCATCATGCTTGATGAGCTGAACAGGAGCAGCAGGTATCCCAAACCACCACTCTCTTAGTCTCCTAAACCACCTGTAACTGCTTTCTCTTCTCAAAGGCATTTCCCTAGTGTAGGGCTCCATTAAAACAAACAGGATTATGATTCTCACAGGCACTAGCATCAAGAATGCCGCTGTAAGAAGTAAAAAGATGGCAACCGTGCAAGTGGCCTGAAGAACATAAAAATAAAAAGAAAAGAAATCAAACACTAAGAGAGGAATGGCAGCTCAAACAAGTCTATCCATGCTAGCTACATAAACGAAGAAGTTAGAATTATAATTTTAAACAGAAAAATGGTGGTGCACTTCAAACTGACTTTGCAGTGATACAAGGCCACCAGGCACAGGTCCCATCATAAGAGGATGGGCAATTAGTGCAAGAAAGTCGGTACGAGCCCAACAATTTATTCATGCACAAAGGGAACATGTCATTAATGGCAGCTTAGATCAACAAAGAGATATGGCTAATTTCTCCCACATACATATGCAGCTGTGCATATTAGTCCCATTCCGGGGAAGCGTACAATAGTAATTTCACACCATGTTGCATCTAAGCTCGTTTCGGGAAGCGTACAATTTCTTGTACTTCAGAGTCCGCACAAAAGATTTCAGCAGATAGCTTATTTCAAAACATTTGCATTAAGATCTTTGTTCCATCATGACACTAGTTCAAATTTCATTCCAAGTTCAAGAATGTACTCTTCCTTGGAGTCTAGCAAAGATAATAAACAAGAAAACTCCGCATGCAACATAGATAACTAGAAACAAGTTCCATTTTAACAAAAATATGAACAAATAGAAAATTCACCAAGATAAGTTACTTAGATGAGAAAGATACCTCCGGAAGTACAGCAAACAAAAGGGCCCTCATCTTTAAGAGAACAATATTCACAGCCTGGACCAGTGCTTCTACCTGAGAAATTGCTTCCTGCAATGTAATTAGCTGCTCCACGGCATTCCGATTGGGAGGTGCTATAATTCTGAAGGCATCTACCAGTTTCCCTTTGTTGGCGAGTCGATGCCAGAGCATAAGCACCACAAGGGAAATAAGAGTGATTGGCAGCACAAAACTGAACCATCCACTGAAAATTTATATGATACACTCTAGTTAAACATCTGAGTAGGACAAAGCACAAGGTTCTCTAAGACTTTTCATGTAGCAGCATCTATTAGCTTTAGCTTTTGTGGTCTACACTCTACATTATGGGAATTTTCTCTATAGGTGAGTATCCCTGTCAATCTCAAGATCCAAAGAGCAAGTTAGCATGGGATATTTGGACGAGATATTAAAGGTCCTAACGAGGTTGATACCAAATGCTTAGCCCACACGCAAAAGAGAGTTTCTATTTTTCTAATGCTCGTGATTGTGAAAATGAAAAGCTAATAACCAAAGGTTTGGCTTAGCCTCAATATGTTGATAGAGAAGCATGTGACAAGCTACAAGGTGGATATCCTATCACAGGGCTATTAGTAGCCATAATAACATGATTATAAGCATGATGTCAAGGATGGAAAAAATAGTACATGAATTGCCAAGGGATAAGTAGCACGACTTCCTCAGCAAAAAGTACAAATTATAGAGCCCAAAAAATGCCACACAATGCTTTAGTCACGAGAACAGGGACTTGTGAATGTTGTAATGAGGAACTCCTAAATACGAGGCATGCAGAACTTTAGCTTGACGCAAGAACTCAAAAACCACTTAGAACCATGATAGAATGTCATTATTTTTATGCATTACCAAAAGTCTTAACCATGGAAATTGGAACTGCTTAATTTACCTATCTTTTTTTTTTTGGGGGGGGGGGACAATTTTATCACTTAACTTGAGCACACATCTGTTAAATCATTTTCAATTGATGCAGATTTTGGTAAGTGTCACTACTCAGTGACCACCATTCCAATCGGTTCTATAGATGCTTGGCAGCCAAGAGGTAAATCCACAGAACCCATGGCTTATGTATAATGGAGAAAAAATTAACCTGAAATTGTGATGCCATATCAATAAAACTCAAAGTATGTTACACTAAGTGAAAAGTTCAAATGATAGATACTTTATTATGCATGAGATTAGAAGTTTGTCATTTTGCAAATTATGAACGTCTGAGGGTTGTTGAAAATTCAAGGATCAATTAGCTCATGATTACACATGTTTCTTGTTTCCCAGGGACTGTGTAACTCATGTTAGCACATGTTTCTTATTGTGCAAGTAGTTGAGGATTTTGCACGATACATGTACAAAAGAATGTTAGTAATGCTAAACAGCATCACAATAAGTTTGCATGCCTACGAAAGGAAGCGGAGAGTTGCGGTCTATAAAGGCAATTATACGCCATCTAAGGCAATGGTAGCTGGTGCTATTGTGCTGCAGGCAACTGAGAAGTATTCTGTTTCTAGTCGATGAACACACCTGTGCAACTGCACAGAGTGATGTTTCTCCTTAAGATTTTGCATGATTATTACTTTGGACAATGTCCTAACTAGTAACCTAGTCACCTACATGGTCATTAAGGACATTTACTTATCCTCCATAAAAAGAGGACATAATCATTGTGTGAAAGATGATTACGACATTTTCTCTTGCCCAAAACCAAATAATTTGTACTTAGAATTTGTGACATTAATCAAGAAGACAATAGACGCTGATTCATTTAGAAAAACTAAATCAATCGTGTCTGCATCGTTATCGCAATAGTTATCATTTACAATTACCTGATACCAGTATCCTTTCTGCTCAATCTTACGGAATTTGTGATACACTATACAACAAAACCCAAATGCTGAAGCATGGTCATGGAGGTTTGGCCTTTTGGTAAGACAAAAATTGAGGATATAGGCTTAGCATAAATTATGTTTACTTGGATGGGCTGATAAGGTTTTATTATGTGGAGACATTAGCTATTGCAAGTTTGCACATTAGTTAATAAAATCCAAGACTTCAACATTGTTAAAAACTGTCACACAAACTAAACAGAACTAAAAATTCTGGTTACTCTATAATCGGTCAACCCAACATTCGATTACAGTTTAAAGTTAGGGGCTGTTTGGTTCAAGGGAATCAAGAAAGGGAAAGAGAATCAACCTCGCTAATTCTCTAAGTTGGTGTTTGGTTGGTAACTTTTGTCATTCCCATTCTCTATTTATCAGAATCAAGTTACCCCGAATTGGGGCTGTCACTCCACTCACCCCCAGGGTTTCATGACACCCCAACTATGGGGAATCATCAACACACTCTTTCCATGGCTGACACACCACACCACAATTCGCTCCCTGACCAAACCACCATCCCCCCAATCATCGCCAACACCATGACCCACACTCACGACTCCTACCCAGCCACAACCCACCGTCCCCGGCAAACCCCTACCCCAGTGAGCGCTACTCTCCCTCTCTGTACAATCCCCCCCTGCCAGCAGCCCGACGTTGACCACCACTTAACTGTCACCAACCACCATCACAGGTAAGAATTGAAACAAAAACCAAAATTAAAGAAAAATGCGAATAAGAAGAGAAGTGAAAACCCTTTGGAGGTCAACACATGCAACCAGATTGACTGTTTTCGTTCAATAATCGATGTCATTTGATTTTGGAAGTTTGTCTAGGAACTAGATTAGAACCTTGGAGGCTAAAGCCGAATTCCTTGACTCATAAATAGTACTAATGAGATGAAGAAAGTTGTGATGGTGATGGGAAGATGAATAAATTGAGGGTGGTGGAGGTGAGATGAAGAATGTGGTGGATGTGAGATTGAAAAAATGTATGGTGGTGGTAAAGTTGAAGAAAGGAGTGAGGTGCGTTCGCATAAGAGCAGAAGAGAGAAAAGTGGGGTTGTGAGTTTCATACCCTAGTACAACCAAACACTCAAAGAAGTTTCAAACCCACTCTTTACCCCGACCGAACACATAGGGTTTTGGATTGCTTTACTTTCTTTCCCCTTTCTCTCGTGTCGAACCAAACGGCCGTTCGGGATATTTACTAACCCAAAATACCAAGTAATGAAAAAAATTATATACCAATAGTTAATCAGACTCAATTTTGCACACCACTAACCAATTGTCTAACGGAGCAGATGCCGGCCAAGAGATACTAGTGGCACAGAAAGCTTGCCTATCACATCATGTCGATTGTAATGCACGATCTGAAGTCTGAAAAAGTCTCTTGAAGCCTGAGTCTAGACTCTAGAAAGCCTAAAGTGCTATTGGTTAAGATTTTAAGCTAGCTTATCTCTCACAACTAGATACAAAGACCAAATTCAATCCCTTTCGTAAAAGAGCTCATATCTGGAATATCTAAAAATGTCTAATGGAAAGATACAAAGACCAAATTTCGAAAAATTTAAGAACTAGTTGAACACTATAACTCTTCTGATGTTAATACAGATTATATACAAGCTCAGTCTAGATCGAGATTACCTCACAAACACGTAGCACATCAGCACTAGGAATATTGTTGATCTAAAAGGTTCCTCCCAAGAAGCTAAAAGTTGAACACGCCTAGCTATTAAAATCAGTGGAGAAAGCAACTCCTGCAATAAAGATCAAATATTGTTGCTATATTAATCCATTAGAGGATGAAGAAGGGAAAAGGAGGCAAGCGATCCATCATCTACACAAATCAAAGAAGTGACAACTTTCATGAAGCATAATCAGCATAAACAAAAAAAACCAACAACTAATTTATGTCTAGGATATTTGTGAAGAGGAAAGAGAGTTACAATATCTGTTGTAGGGAGGCAAATTGTTGATCCACGGTAGGATTTAAGGGGTTGTGCTTCGAAGGGTGTGGGCGAGGTGGTTAAAGAAGCTAGGGTTTCTAGAATAAGTGGTAGTGGTGGGTAGACTGAGGAATACAGACAGGAATTAATTCAAGATGAAGTAAGGGTGGTGTGTGATCATCGTGGCATTGAAGTTGGCAGCTGGGGTCATGAAATCTGCCTGTTGAGGCACTTGAGGAGGAAAGGTATATTGTGTGTAGTGAATCAGGAGGTATATTTATTATATAACAAGGAATGTCATGTGGCGGGGTGACAAGCCATGTGAGGCGACGCATACACTAACGCATGAAGAAATGTGTCTGGCAGTGTGTCAGATCCATGATTTTGATCGCATTTTAGTGTCTAACATGGTGCAAAAAGTAGATAATTTCGTTCAGGAAGCTGTGAGTGATGCATTTCTGGGGCTTCCAAAAGGTTTTCCAATTAACATTTTCATTCATATGGATTAAATTCTGAGTTTTACTATTTTAAAACAGTCTGGTCTCAGGAGGCCCTTAAACAAGAGATCAAATTAGTGCGGCTCCACGTAACACTCCGGAAGGCCGGCAAATGACAAAATCCTTAAGGTCAGCATTCCTGTATTGAGCATTCCAGATTTCCAGTGATTAGCTGTAGTTTCCAATGCTGATAAAAAGGTTAAAGGGGGAGACTCAGGTGACTCCGCACATTTCTTCTAGCAGTACTGGAAGTTCGTTACTAAGAGGAATGCTAACGATTCCTTTGTTCAGGTAGAAACCCAGATTAAATTCAAGTCATTGTTTTATGAAAATAGCGGTAATGATTTCAAGTGTCTGATTCTAGGCTTTCTAACTAGGGCAGTGATAATTGTTCTTTGACGGGTGATGGATTGATGTTCATGAAGTTTAGACTTTCTCATGTAATGGAAGCAAAAAACCAATCTATTTTCAAGGAGCTTTGAGAATTCTACTAAAGTGCCAAGAGTGACTGTTGCTGAGCAGGGCATTTCGGGTTATCTTGTTAAGGAGACACAGGACAGTGAGGAAGTGGTTGTATTTCTTCTCCAGTGGCTGTTGAAGGGATCAGATCAGTAGTGTTCTTCTTGGATTCAAGGACGCTGATGATCCTGCCCAGTGCCCACTATCTCCTTTGACATAATGGATTTGCATTATGTATTACCAACAACTGCAGATTCAAGACCTGTGCCAAAGGTCACTCTAGTGACAAAGTTTGGGATACGGATTTTGAATACTTGAAACAATTGTCACAGCCTAAGTTTTCATCAGCAATTATGGCATTAGGATACCCGCCTACGGGGAACCATGGTAATAGATTAATATCAAGCACAATGCACACACACATGTAATATAACAAAGCAATCTTTATTGATAATCGAACACAATGTCTGGATGCCTTGGAAAGCTCCTAAGGCCTCAGTTATAGGGAATTATGGCAAAGACTGTTACTCCGTAGGCGAACCAACACGTCCTTGGTGGCTATAGGTGGTGTCATCACAGCAGATCCCTTCTGTGAAGGTACTTTCATGGCACATCCATTCACACATAAGGCCCAGCGACCAGCCATGCAATGCGTCTCTCATAAAGCATCTTGATGCATGCCTATCATCTACGTCAGTCAACCAACATGCTTATTTGCATACCATCTACATATGTTTGCGTCCTCGCGCATAAATCATCGCTAGGCGCGTGACAGGCAAGCCCCCCATGTAACTTTCACAGGGCCCATATCAAAACTCACCAAGCGCGTGGCCATCACGCTCACGTCACATCTTGCACACTGAAATGAAGTCAAGTTGTTTCGCCAACCAAACGACCATTGCAAGCCTAGGGAAATCCAACAAACATAGTTGATGATTGGAGCGTGCCCGTATGTTTAAGATCTTTTAGTTTTTGTCGAACAATCCAAGAAGCATTGTTGGGAAGAAATTGCTTCTGTAATTTGGTCTTCATTATTTCCATGTCAAGATCACCTCCCAACGAGCAGCAAAGTTGGCTTCAAGGCGAGACCTCCACCACAGTTTAGAGTCCCCGGTTAAATAGATTGCAGCTATATCAACTTCGTCGCTGCCTTCTCTTGATGATCTTGAAATAGCGGTTCAAGGTCCCATATAGTATTTTCTAGTCTCTTCAAATCTCGACTTCCACCAGAATTCTTTCGCCCTAGAACCATCATTCATTAAGTAGACTATGGTTCAGAAGTCACAGACCCCACCGCCTTTTCAAGCACGATTACTTCCTGAAGTATATATACCAATTCTGCTTTATTTTGTGTATCCTAATATGAATTTTTGTGGGGACTACCTTCGGGGTTATTCCTTTGATTGTCAACAAGGATATGTCAACGTGGACATTCCTTTTTGGTTTAAGATGGAACGAGAAGTGGAAGCACACGTGAAGTCTTTACCACAAACGCGAGTTGGGTACGACTCAAAGGCAGAAGGAGGCCACGAGCCCCTATCCATTGTTGAGAATGTAGTAGCTTGATTGCCATCATAGCGGGACCGGAGTGTGACGCAAGTGTGGGCTGCATGCAACAACTAGGAAAAGAGTCAACATGAGACAAGTCCATGAGTGTCGGAATCTATGGAATTTATTTTTGAATTCCCCAATGTGATAGACAAACAAGGATCTGCTCGTAGTTGATTGGTTCTAGAAGTATGCAAAGCCTTTCCTTGGCTATGTGGTGGAAAATTTTGGTTCGCCAATGGACATAGTGCCGACTGCCAACACAAATACTAAATTGACGGCAAGATTCTGGATAGGGCTAATCAATTTGATGGGGTTATAATTGAAACTTTTTACTACAAATTATCCTCAAATGGAGCTTATACCAACTAGAAGAATATATTTAAAACACTACCTGACAGTATCGAATTCGTAGAAGAATTGGTTAAAAGCACAATTTTGCTATAACCTCCGTAGGACTTTTTTAACGGAAATGACCCCCTTTGAGTTGGCTATGTGGTGGTGACCACTCACATTCTCACCCGACATGTGATTATAAAGATGTTGATCCAACCACACATCGTGTTACTCTAGCTATAAAGAGTTCCTCGATAAGGTGTGAGACACATAGAACACCTCGAGAAAACATCATATCTGCGGACAAAGGTAAAAGGTTGTGGGAGTTCAATGTTGGAGATAAAGTGTAGTTAAGATTCACACCCCAAAATTGAACATGATAAGCACCAAAACGGAACAATGATCCTTTGAGACCTTGACTACGAGGTACAATGGTCCATTGGAGGTCGTGAAGAAAACCGATGAAGTAGCATACAAGTTGAATTTACGAGAGGGGTAAAGATCCACGAGACTTTCCATATAAGCTACTTGAAGTCAGAGGCAGTGTTACCAATCCACTATCTAATTCGCCTTTTCAATTCACAATTTTCCCCAAATGGGCGAAAAATAAACCAAAATCGACCATAATTCGCTTGTCTCAATTCGCAATTTGCAGGGGGATTAGCGAATTAGGTAACACTGGTTGGAAGATGCGGAATGTCTAAACCACCCACAAAATAGATTCGATCGACAATCCGAAAACAATTCACTAAGTTGAAAAGATTGTGGATAGTCGGGTGTTAGCAAATAGAATCGTCGGATCGAGTACTTGGTGAATTAGAAAAAGTATATGGAAGCGAAGGCTTTTTGGAAAAAAGACACAACCTTGTGGCAGATTTGAGGCTCTTCATGTGACAGAGATTTATAAAATCCCTAATTCCCTATGTGTGCAAGGCGGGCATAGTCTATCCTTTGCTAAGAACACCTTCGCAATTGCCTTGATCCGTAGCAAGTAAGGTCTACATGCTGCAAGAACTAGAATCTCTAAAGCAGATTAAAGAGAAGATTAAGCACTAAAACTGATATTTAATTGATAATCTGAAGCTTACAGCAATATAAAGATAATAACAAGCTTTCGAGAGGCTTATTTCTATCCCAAAACTAAACCACTATACTCTTCAATATTTTCTTCATACATTTCTCTCTCTTATCTCCCCTATCTATAGGGGATTTTCCTACTCTCCCTCTAACTCACTTAGGTCCTTATTCTTCAAGCTACTACTATAATCAACTAATTATGCAATACTAAGAGTGCCCCTCTCATTAGGTTCATTCGTTACAATACTGGCTGCCCAAACTTCCACCTTGTACTCAAGGTGGATAGTAGCCGACACTCAATTCTCGGCTTTGGCAACGCTAATCAATATCATTCTGAGAAGTGATGCTTGATTTCCAGTGTCGCTCCTCCACAATGGTGAGTCGTTTCACTTCTAGTGGCATGGCTAAGAAGAGATGATCCTTGAAGGTGTTATGTAGGGAAGGTAAGGTTTGGGTGGGATTGTGGTGGAAGAATAACTTTGGTTGTTGGGGTTTAGAACCAAAGCGGCATGAAGAGAATGAATTTGGGAAAAGTATAGGGAAAAGTCAAAATTGATTGGTTGGCAAATTGGGTGGAATATATGGACCTAATGCTAGTATATCTAATCTACGAAAGAAGGGTAATTATGTCAAAAAACAATAAATATAAAAAATGAGTAATCATAAATTGTAAAGGGAAGCTATGTGAGAACAAAGATTACTATGTTAAAAAGTTTAAATTTCTTTATAATAAACTAATGTAAGAAAAAGTGACTATATGGAAAAATGCGGTCACTATATTAGATAATGATATATTAGTGTAACTTTAAATTATAAAAGGTGACTATATCAAAAAGAAGGTCACTATATCATATGAGTGGCTTTGGTCCACACTAATATAAGTGTGGACCATGTCCACGCAAGACTAACTCGTTGAAAAATGGGTGAAAGGTTTAGGTTCAAAATTGCTAGCATTGGGCACTTTCCCATAGTTCTTAAGTGGATCGTAAGTATTTGGGTTGGAGGAATAAATGGGAAAATAGGGTGGAGTAATTAGAACAATTGAATTAGGCTGGTTATGAGGTGAGGGGTGGAGAAAAAAGGAATGTGGAACTAGTGCTTGGGAAGTGGGCTTACGATTAATAAGCCCACCGGGAAAACTAGCTTCATGGATTGGAAAATATGTGAGTTTTAAATGGTAGGGCCAACTTGTCTTTGCCTCATTAATTAAAGATGGCATTGGGTTCTTTTTTTTCTTATTCTTTGAGAGACATAAAATGGCACGTGCCTTACCTCTTTTTCTTTACCCACATTTAAGCCATTTACAGTATTACCCTTAAAATCTATTTCTTTCAATTGTTTTTTCTTCTTATGGAATTCTCTTCGCAACATGCCCCTTGCTCCACCGCCACTTCCCATGACGTTGCCAATACTACAAAAAGCGACTAGTCCACCCCCGGACCTACTCAGCCTCTGATCCACGGTCCACCCTTCACAAATCCCACTTGTTCTGTGTTCAGGCCACCACAAGTGGTGGTTCCAACACCAAACCGACAATCCATCCGATCCTACGCCTCCACCACCGCCTCTCTCAACTTTGGATAAAAAACCAGATCGGCCCCCATCGAGATCTCCATGAGATTCGCCGATGACACTACCTTGTTCCCTACTGGTATAACTACTAGCGAAATCCTCATTTCTTCCACCAGATCGGCTACCTCCAGCGGTGCCGCACCCAAATACTTCACTTCTCTCCAAATCTTTCACCTCTAAATCTGTTTCTTCCACGGTTTACTCTCCCCCCGAAGTTGGTAGTGCATGCGAGGAGAACGTTGATGAAGAACCAAAGCATCACATCGCCTTATTCTTCAACTCCTGCCACTCAAGAAACGGCCACCCTCGATGTTTCTTTTCGAACCACCGCTGCATATTGCTATCAAAGGTTATTATGGCAGCTTCTAACTTCGCTTCCACACTTAGCCAGAAGAAATAAAAGAATTCCTCCAGAATTCTTCCATCAAACTCCGAAAGTTCAAGCTCTCGTTGGATACCCTGTTGTTCTTTGAGATCTGAACTTCCTCGATCTCATTGGCATTTGATGTAGGCGAACTTCTCTCTAATCCACATTTTCATTTGTTGCGTTGCGCTTTCTTCAGCAAACTTCATTGCACATTGTTTAATTTAAGTTCAAAAATCAGTAGCTAATCTCCACCGGATTGTACTATTATGATAACATTTGTAATGAACTACTTCTCTAGAGCATATTAAAGAAATTAAGGACTAAAAGTGATATTTGATTGATAGTCTGGAAACTTAAAGCAAAATGAAGATAATAACAAGCATGGTTCGAAAATACGGGAACGGTTTCGGATACGGGAACGGTCGCGGTTTCGGTGTAACGAAACGGATACGTTCGTCACGGACCGCGTCACGGTTGTCGCGACAGGAATTAAGTTTTATAGTTTATTTTTAATAAAAAAATTGCTTTTGAGGTACTAAAGTTTCATTAAAGAAGTAAATAAAAAGTCTTTAACAATTGAAAAATAGCTTGACTAAAAGTCATAAAGGTGAATAAAAATAAACGAGTGGGAAACCTACTCCCTTGTTTAGGAAGATCACGTGAACTAAGAGTACTAGACGAACAAGGGCAGTATCGGAAAGTCTCAAAAAGGACCTACTTTAATAAAATAGTCTTTTATTCATTTAGCATTTTAAAAACCAAAATAAAGAGTTGAAAGAGATAGAAAGGGTAACTGAGTAATAGATAAAAGTAGGACAGCTCACAGCTGGACCCCATAATTAATTGCAAGTTGGAACTTAGTCAACTTACAGCTGTGGCCCACGTTTGAAATAACAACTTCCAAGTAATGAAGTACTGCCCACAGCCCAACTGTTAATCTTCTTCTTCTTCGACAAGTACTCCTCTGTCTCTCTCCTCCTTTTTCTTTTGCAAACTGTTAATGGCGGCCATTTCTCCAGAATTTTATCGGCGATTTACGACTTAAGTCGGCCGTTATGACCGAGATTACGGTAAAACTCGGGCGAATCCGATACGTACCGGACGAACCGGTGGAAAATGCGCTGTTTTTTAACAAAGCGTTCTACATCGGGATTTATCGGTTCGGTAAACTTGGAATCCGCATCAAAACGGCCGATACGAATTGATGCGGCCGAGTTTTGATACTATGATAACAAGCTTTCGGGAGCCTTGTTTCTCTCCCAATACTAAACAACTAAACTCTCTAATATTTTCTTCATACCTTTCTCTAATCTCCCCTATTTATAGCATATTTTCCTCCTCTCTCCTCTAACTAACTTAGGTCCTTATTCTTCAACTGCTAAAACTAACTAATTATGCAACACCAATAGTGCGTCTCACAATAGGTTCATTCACTACACACGCATGAGCGTTGTAGCATCACCATGTGTTGGAAGCTACTGCCAACAATTATCCATGCTAACATGCGTGTGCTGCGTAGTCTTGTCCCTGTATATATCTAACACAAAGTGGCTTCATGAGGGACTTTCAAGCCTTTGAAGGAAGTTTGGTCATAACTCATAAGGAAGTCATCCAAGTCCACTAGGAAGGCCACTGGGTTTTTAGGTCAGGCCAACGCCCATTAGTGCATTCCCACCATGCGTATGTTAACTAAGAAATTAAGTTACCTCGTGAATAAGCCTCTTTAGGAGGTTAGGTCATGAGGAAGTCATCCAAGTCCATAAGGAAGGAAATTGGGTTTTTCATGCGAAGCCCATTAATACACTAGCACAATAGGTATGCTCACTAAGAAAATAAGTTATCCTGTGAATAAGCCTCTTTAGGAGGTGAGTGTTCCTCAGGTTAGGCAATGGGTACCTTGTCGTGTGTGGCTATGAGGTATGGCCTCGAGGCATGGCATGGACCATAAGAGATCATAGCACATAATGGGATGGACTCGGTGGACATTCTCGATTAGAAAGACTCTTGGGCGTAATGCTTGTTGGCTTGCCTAGGGTTGTTGTGGGTGCTTGGTTGGTGAGCTACAGATGGTGCCATGTGGCATGGCGTTGTTTCGGTGCGTCGACAATTGGTCGCGTATGACACCCTTAATAGAGGCCACGCGCTGATGGTGTTATAATATGGGTCATGTGTATGCATGACGATGCAAACACACGTGATAATATGCGAATAAGCACGTTGGTTCCTGATTTGAAGTGGATGATGGGCGCGCATGAGGAGTGAAGAGAAGCATTGCATGGGTAGTCACTTGGTTTTGTGTGTGTGAGACCTGCAATGACGTCTCCTATAGGCTGATAGGCTCCAAGGGAGCGTTAGTTCGCCTAGGCGGAGGGGCTTATCTTTGCCATATTCCTCTATAGACAGGATAGAAGTCCTTGGGGGTGTTGGGGCTGTCCAAGGCACCCACACATCGTTTAAAATTATCAATAAAAGTGCTTGGTTATATTACGTGTGAGTGTGCGTTTTCGTCCCTTGATAAAGGCTTAATTAAGTTTTGATGTTCTATTTCTTATTTCTTGTTTAGACCACTTGCTTTTAATTGTACTTTTCTATGCGTTTTCAAGAACAAAAATTGTCTTACCTAATGATATGCAATATGAGATTCATTGTCATAGTCTACACCAAAGGTTAAAAGAGTCGGCCACCAGATTTATCAACTTTAAAGTAACATCACTCTTATCCGAGAACCACCACTCAGTACATTTCGGCCATCAATGTAACTAGGAAGGTCCTGATATATGCCAGCTTACCTCTTGCTTTTAATTGTACTTTTCTATGCGTTTTTAAGAACAAAAATTGTCTTACCTAATGATATGCAATATGAGATTCATTGTCATAGTCTACACCAAAGGTTAAAAGAGTCGGCCACCAGATTTATCAACTTTAAAGTAACATCAAAAACTCTTATCCGAGAACCACCACTCAGTACATTTCGGCCATCAATGTAACTAGGAAGGTCCTGATATATGCCAGCTTACCTCTAACCAATACAACCAACAGAGAACTTCTCAAAATTTATTAGATGCTCAATAATCAGAGCAATTAACAGGAGATTTTATTTCAGATTCTATTACAGAAGATTTGAATTGTCAAAATACGAGTATCTATTCCTAATAGATTAATAAATCTACAACTTCTCAGGCAGTGAAAACAAAAGATATTATTTAAATGTGCACCAAGAAAATCACTGAGTCTCATAGGTAAAGCTCAAAAACTCCCTAAGCATGAAGATAGGAAGTCAGAAGCAAGTAACTGCACTTAGATTCAACAGCAGTAAACTTCAAATTACCAAATAAAACCTCTTCCAGCTAATAGAAAACTAATGAAGGGAAAAAAAAGTCTGTTTACCTTCATGATTGCCAAATTTGCGTCAATTCCATCTACTTTAACTTGGTTGACAGTCAGCTGCGCTGCTTCAGCCTTTCCTGTATCCAATTTTGATTGTTTTACAGCCACTTCCAGAGGATCTGCCTCACCCACACAAATATATCCGCTAACATGTTTGCCTTGCTCATCGAATTCTACATCTTCCTGAAGGATTAATCCAAATCTGCTTAGTGCTACAAGTGAAACTGGATATACTGTTTGCTGCTTCTCTGAGACACTCCCATCAGCTTGAGCACTAGTTCTCAAAAGCGCTAAACAATTTGACAGAGTTTCTAAAATTGCATCTCCTCCAGGAAGATTCTCAGCAAGGTTAAATAGAAGTAGTGTTTTATAATGTGATGAGAAAAAAGTGGAAACCGTCTCTAACTGCACGACATCGAAATATTCCCAGAATAGCCCTTGCAATTGCTTCAGATTCCTGGATTCCTTTCAGATAGTACTTCCTAACAAATCTGTGAGCAAGCAATACCTCCAGAGTGACATCCAACCAGTAGTCTCTTCTTGAGCTTCCTTTGAATTCAGGGAACTCCAGAAATATGGGCTCCGCTCTGTAAATGACAAAGGTTAGAAGCAGTATGTAGGCTTTACTCTATATCATTATGTGCAATTTAAATTTTACACTATTAAAACACATAGACTCAGCTACGTAAAAAAACAGAAGAGAATCACACTATACAGGCCTATTTCAGTATAAAATCACTTAAATTTCAAGTGTAATCACGATACATACAGTGAGATTGATCTGTACATCACAGCTTTGTCAAACAGCCGAGCACCAAGTGGCCCAGTCAATTCAGGCTTTATGACCTGCTTCAAGTCCCTTGAGAGATCATATTCTGCAGGTTTATCATATTGACCCACTCCCAATGACTCAAAATACAAAGCTTTACTACTTAGGGTCAACCTTCCTGTAAGAAGTCCAAAAAAACATGTGATCAATGAGCCCAAAGATGAGTTCCAAAAGGAATTTAGAAGCCGACGACTAGCCTATAAAATATCAGGAGCATAGGCTAGTGGAGAGTCTACACTCTACAAGTTACGCAATAATAGAGACAGCACTGTCGTCTTGCCCTGGTTCACAATAAGACATGGAGGATACCAGGGTAAACTCTTATTATATGGACTCTGAGAAAATGGCAGCCATTACTGTAGAGATAACGTTAACGAGAATATAGCTGATGCCGGAGAATGATTAAAGTCTTTGATTTCCTTCCCTCCACCCCTTTGGTTCATGCAAACACACTATGTTTCATAGACTTAGCTACAAGTATCAAACACAAAACCAGTCCAAAGATCAACTCGCAAAGTCGGTCATTCCAGAAAAAGATTGGTCTAGAGTTAAAGTTCATATATAAAAAAGCAGTTTTGTCACATGAAAATATGCCTAGAACATGCAAACACAGAAAATTCAGCATGCACACCTGACACCAGACACATGCAGTGAGCACATAAACGAAACATGTTCCCTAGATGTGCATACACCTCAGATGGACACCAAGAATAACACACATATATATGAGGTCCAGTTTGTCCCCTATTCTGCAAGAATTTTCAAGTGTGGGCAGGCATAATACATGTCACCTGGACAATAAAATAATCAATCTCAGCTGAACTTACTTCCTTAAACAGTAAGGCCAATAACTTAGCATGAAAACCTTTGATCCTCAGCACTCTCCACCACAAACTTTAACTTAATTAACTACATAAATTCAATTAAATTAGATACATAAATTTCACACTTTATTCTCATACTAAATGAAAGCTTCCTCTTTCATCCAAGAAAGAAATAGTGGAAGGATCATCTATCATCTAATCATCATGTGGCACATTTTCAATGAACGAAAATCACTCACCAGGCCATGCAGAGATTCCAATGTGCTGGAAAATTGGCTGGGTAGGGACAGTGCCATCAACATCTATAATGATATCTCCTTTAGCAATTTCAAGGTTTGTCAAAGCTGATAACATATTCTTTGAGCTCTTGATCACCCTGCAAAGATATATCACCAACAATCAATCTTACATCAGGGCAGCAAAGATATAAGAAACTCAAGGCCATTAACATTGCTAAATAAATCTAGAGTACATGGCACATAAGTAATAATGAACTATGCCAGACCATAACTCCAATACTCCATAAGTCTAACACACATAACATCCGTTAACATTGTCTATAACTAGAATAAAATTGAGATGGACAAGACCACACATTTAGGTATGACTATTTAAGGGATTTAAAAGTAACGACAATCTAGATGGTCAACATTTAAAAACGCTCTCGTTCTCATAAATTTAGATAAGATCTCTCTGATTTCCCAGATTTACTCTAGTCACTATATTCATTAGTTAGTTAAATGATAGTAGGCAGGCAATTTTTTTTTTTTTGGGACAAGAGCGACATAGCTCATGGCCATGGTCCGTCAGTAAATTTAATGTGTTGTACTTTGAACCCCCCACAAAAAAAAAAAAAACAAAGCTATCCAGGATTGTGCGCAACTCATTGGCACCTCTTGGTGCCTAGCAACGGAACCTGCAAGCAACCCCCCTTATGCTCCATAGCAACACACTTAGCAAGGCACACCATGAGCCTAGAACCCAGGTTGCACCCATAAGCTAGTCTTATTAGCATGTGCGCACGGTTAGAACTACTATGTGCCATGTATTCCTCAGTGCTTAGAGAAGTGTGGGGAGATGAAGGAAAGAGATAAGTAAAACACACAAGTCTTGAAATGAATGCTCTAACTCCTTGCTCAACACTGATGTACAAAAAACTTCTCATGCCTATTTATAGGGTTACACCTCCTATCTCGAATGTTCCTACCTCCTTATGATGAGGCTAAAATTATGCTATGTGCCACACTAACAACCATACAAATAAATACTCCCTAGCACCAATTCTAGCTAACCCCTAGAATGTTCAACACACTTACATACATTAAGTACGTAGAGAAGCATTCTAGAACCCTACTCCCAAAGCTCCTGAAAACATCTAACAAAGCACATCTGTTAAATGCTTCCATGTATAAATTCTGGACTCACATGTTCAAGAGCCTCCAAATCCCAACTTGCTTGCTCAATTTGTCACAGCTCACAAATAAACTTAATGTAATGTTTTAACTGAGAGCCTGAGACAGCGTGTCTGTTGGTCTCTAGCGAGCACCCCACAAATAAGCCTCATTAAAGGGGATATGTTGTATGTGTGATGAACTGGAATAGCTATGGCCGATTAAGAGAGATGATTAGAAAATAAAACAGACGTTGGATTGATAATATGAAAATGGACAGTAAAGTAAAAATAATTTCAAGCATTCGAGAGGCTTGAATCTCTCCCAAGAACAAACTAAAACGCTTAACAATATATTTCCATAATCTCTCTCTCCCCAAACTATTCTATTTAGATAGTTTCTTTCACACTAACCTTGTAGCTTATTCCTCAAGCTACCCTTAACTAACATACCTAAAATGCCCCTCCCAGTTGTATCAGTCTATTACAGTATGAACTATGAAGGTGCCACTCAAGCACTCCTACAGGTGCCTTTCAGTCTTAAATCTTAAGGCACCAGGATAGCAAGATTCTTGTAAATCACTTATTTTGTACCAAGTTAAAAGGAAACAACCTTCATTAAATTCAAGCAGGACTTGAGTACTTATGTCAGCACGATGCGTAAGTGTCTGATGCCATTATTTTACAAAAAATATTCCTTGATTTTGACCCAAATTGAAGTGCTGAAGTGTCCATACCCATGTCAAAGTATCTAGATCGGACATGGATACTATACTTAAGGATAGTAGTAACATAACTTCTCTTCACAAACAAATATGAAGACCAAATAGCTTAAGCAAGCTCCACAAGATAAGATAGATTCTTCAACAATAACATCTTCCAAATTATCTCCTTTCTTCTTTAGCTACAACTCCAAAAAGAATTATCAACATACTCTTTTGTAGTCTCTCTAACATCATTAACATACCCATAGTATAGACTAGGTTTCGCAAATTACACCACTATATGACTCCAAAGTCCCATCGTCAAACGTACCCAATGAAGAAGTTTTTATCCAAGTAAATTAAAAGTGAAAAATGAAGTAAACATCAGAGGAAAAATAGCGACATTAAAAAAATGCCACATAATCATCATTATTAAATAGCTTAACATGCACAGCCACAAACATACCTATCAAGGCTCTGAAGGTACTTATCATAGATGAGAAAATGAAGTCTATTGCCCGAAGTATTTGTCAGTGCATCAAAAAAGATTTTGGACAGTTGCTACATCAGCTATAACTGCACAACCAGGTGCTATTCGAGCAAATGCTTCGGGACCAACAGTTTTCTCATTATCAACCTGTTGATGAAGGCAACAAACTTTTATTTTCAAACATTAAAAGCCAAGAGGAGACCACATATAAATGACCAAAAGCATATTGAATTCGTCAAGACCATATTAAATCCAAGCATGAAACACTCAAATAAACAAAAATAAGCAATTGTGGAGTCCTTAGAACCATTTGGTCAACCTGAACAGCCATATCAGTGGAACTCGAATAGAATAAAGACCATCCTTCATCATCACTCTGCATGTTACTGGGAGAAGCAGTTTCCTACAAGGTTAGCAAATGACAAGATCGTCAAGGTCGAATGAAGGAGAACTCTAAGTTTTGGCACCTTAAAAGAAATTTAAGCTGTGGTGCCTCAAAGATATTACCGATCATGCAACATACTTGCCTATCTAATAATACAAGTTATCTTACAAAGATCATAAGCTATTTATAGTCTCACTTTGTATATTGTTCCACCTCAATCCCTGGGGCTTCCCATGCAAGCATCATATCATAGGTCAAACGACGAAATTCCTTATCATTCAAATAATCAGCACGAGCAGTCAAAACATTAAATGCCTTGAATGAGAAAAATTCTATAAAATTCCTAGCATACGTCATTGTTTGCTTTCCACTTTCACTGGTCTCTATGTCGAAACAGCTACACAATTCTTCCGTAGACATGTTCAAAATCCTGTAAGCAAGTAATAATTTATCAAGAGATCAAATGAGGTGCCCAATTCCTCTATCAAAGCAAACGCCATAAAAAGTAAAAACCCAATCAACTATAAGAAAATGCCAATGTGGATTCCCCAAGAAATCCCCATCGTGGCAAATTACCAGAAAATAAAATGGGAAAAAGGAGGAAAAAAAAAAAAAAGCTCATAACGATTCATCCTGAAAGCCAAAAATGAGGTATAATCTGTTGGAAATTTCAGCGCATTTCAAGGGTGTGATTTCTTAAACGTTATTTTCAATTACATTAGTAAAAGGACATGAGGAAAGGAGCCTAATATTGTTTTACAAAGTTGTTTGGTCCACCTAAGGAAGTTTGTGTTTGTTCTATATATAACTCTCATTCTAGAGCATATAAGATATCATTTATATCCCATTATAATATCAAAAAGTAAAGCAATAAAATCTAAGCCAAGTTATATCTTTCTCATATAAAACAATAAAATATATAGTATTAACCTATTTTCTTCACAAATAAAGAGTAGTATTATTGTTTTTCCAAATCGGTATCCAAGTGAGGTTTTGTGAAAGCAAGTGTCAAAGCAAATTTAAGAAACGGCCACTTTCATAAATTTAGTTTAACATTTCATACAATCGCAAGGTTGTTAATCCAACAATACATAAATAATTGAACAAAGTATTTTTCAACATGTAGCACCAATGTTTTGAACGCTCTGGAAAAAGTTATGATAAATGTACCACATATAGACACCCTTAGATACAGCTACTTTAACAAAGAGGTTAATCAAGCTTAAATATAAAAGACCAAAAAAGTAAGGCAAAACACATCAAAAATTCCAAGGTCTTAATAACTAATCAATTGAGTTAGAATGACATGTGAAGACCAAGACCAAGTTCAAGCATCGGTTCTTTCAAAATAGTTACCTCATGAGTAGAAAACTCTAGCAATCTCTTTCGAGCAACCCAACTTCCAATGGTGAACTCACGATGAACGTGGTGAAAAATTCATATTGATAATAATGATGCAGAAATTATCAATATTGTATATGGGAACACTTGGAGCGATCCGGAATCCCCTTAGATACCCTTTATGTATTTGTTATAGGTGGATTTGGCAAAGTCGACCCAACCTCAAACTTGACCTTAAAATTCCGGGTTCGGGCCGAGATTTTCGACCCGAAATAAAAAATGGGTCGACCCAACCCGACTTGAAATTATAATGGGTTAGGTTCGCTTGGACTTTTTGAACCGAAAATAACCCGAATAACCTAATTTAGGAGTCGGATTATTTTTTGAGCTCGGGTCAACCTGAAATTAACCCGTACTTTCATAACTTATACAACCTATCTTTTGTTATTCTTATTTGTATCGGGCCAAACCCATTTCTTCGATCACCTAAATTTCATTTCGTGTCATTAACACATACTTTCATAACTTAGCGTGTATAGTTGAATTTCATTTGAGTCATTTTGGGTTGGTTTCTGAGTCAACCCCAAATCGGTAAGGTTTAGGTGATGATTTTCGACTCGAAATTAGAATCAGTCTGATTTGGGTTAGTGGGTAAGTGACCTAAAATATAAATCAGGTTGACGAAAGTTGATTCCAACCCGATTCTGCCACCTAATTTGTTATTCCAAGATAATAATAAGTGGCAAAAAAATTCGAGGAAATAAAAAACTCTAATCTAATTGCGCTTTTTTTTTAGTTAAGGGAAACTTCTACATTTTTAAAGCAAAAGAAATATGTACAATACTAGCGATGAATCTCAACGTAATAATTGGAAAATTTCTATTTAATCCTTATTCATTATATATATATATATATATATATATACTCCCTCCGTCCCTAAAAGGTGCCATTTCTCCAATGCACGTTTGCCAATGCACGTTTTTGTATAGTTAATATCTTTAATTACATATTAGCAAAAATATATAAAGTTTGATTTTCTTAATGTACGCAATGAGGGCGAATCAAACAAGGACCCTACATGACTATGTTTTTTTTTATATATTAGAAATTTTTTTGAGGCTTTCTTTAACTTTGAATAGTGTCTAAAAAGAAATTGGCACTCGGCTAAGGGACGGAGTAGTATATATATATATATATATACACTTATATATATCTTACGAGTAGGGTTTCACAAAAATTTATCAAGCCTTTTTCATTAGATATATAGTTGTACACTTTATATTTATAATTACATTTAAAGCAAAATTTTAACCCAAAATAATAGAAAAAATTGATTTATCGGTCCCAATACTTTAGGCGTCACGACAAAAAGCGGTCCCAACTTTCCGTTTTTGTTGTCGATCCCAACTTTTGGGGATACTTTACAGGTGGTCCAGGTTCACAGTGTTACTATTTAAACCTTTAAAAAAATTAACCCCTCATTTTCTTTTTCTTGGAATATCTTAATTATCTCCTCTCTCTTTCCTCCAATTCCCCTCTCCTGTGAGTGGCGACCCCCCCGCCACTCCCTCACTCTCTTGCGACCCCCCGCCACCCCCTCCCACTCCCCGTGAACCCCCCGCCACTTATCTTGCTTTACCCCCAACCCACCTCCCCTCCGACCCGAAACACCCTCCCTCTGCATAAGCCCCACTTTCTCTCTCCTTCTCGTTGTTCTGCACCTTCTTCTCCTCCCGCAAAACGTGGCTTCAAATCTGGGAAGCGAAGACATAGTCCCACAACAAATCAAACATAGCTTTCAAAGATGAAAGATGGAACAATGTCATATGGCTATGTGCTCACATACTCGTATTTAGATACAATTTGATTTATAACAAAATTGCCCATCTAAATATGCTACAAGATTCAATCTTTAGCATCTAAATTTCATAAATTTGTTGTTCGGAGCTTATAAAGGGTAAAATGGAAGAAACCCGAGGACCCAAGTGTATTTTCTTTTCTTCTTTGGCGTGTCATTACTTGAATTTGGTTCACGCCCTGATCTACCGGGTGTTTCTGCTATATAGCGTTTAAACACCGACATTGTCTTGATGCACGATGGTGGTTCTTCTGCCACCGGTGTTGTGTTGTCTGGCGAAGCTCCTAGTGGGGTGTTGATCTTTTCTTTGTTCGTTTTGCTACTCTTCTTTGCTTTCTTGGTGGTGGGGCTTCGAGAGTTGGGAGTTTGGGGATTGGGAAGGAAAAAGGCGAGGGGTTTTGGGGATGGGGGAGTGAGGGGGACCGGGGAGTGGTGACGTTGAGGGAGGTGGGTGAGTGGGGTGGGAGGGAGAGGGTTAGGTGGGAGAGGTTGGGTGGCAGGGGAGGAGGAGGTGAGGGAAGCGGTGAAGGAGGAGGGAGAAGAAGATAGAAAAAAAAAAGGGTTTTGTTTACTAAAAAAGTCACGTGCGGGGCACGTGACTGTTGTTCTGCATTAGTAGGTTGGTAACATGCTAGGTCCATGCGTGTAAAATATCCCCAAAAGTTGGGAGTTTGAACCAATAAAAACGAAAGTTGGGACCAGTTTTTGTCGGGCGCTTCCAAAGTTGGAGTCGATTAAATCAATTTTTCCAAAATAATAAATGATGATTAAATTGAAAATTTCCACAAAATCACACGCACGCATTGTGTGCAAATAATACTAACAACAATATATTACAACCAAAAAAGCTACATATTTACATAAAAGTTATATCGACCTTTTCAAATAATTCGGAAAGGGGAGTGTTAAAGAGTCGATAATTTGAGGAGGTGAAATTCTACGAGGTTATATCAACCTTTTCAAATAATTGGGATGATAAATATATGTATACCTCTTCGTAATATCAAAATGTAGCGTAGCAATATGAAAAGAAAGTTATATATAGTTTGTCGGGACTAATTTATTCACATTGAAGGAAAAATCATTGCTTTCCCAAACATAATTCTCAATAAAAGAGGCAATTCCTAAAATGTATCACGGACTTCCAACTCACTTAAATACTATAATCAAATACAGCCCATGTCAAATGTTTTGGAGACAACCTATGCTGCCTATAATTTTGCTAGAATTATAATTCTGGGCAACCAGATATCCTCTTTAAGTTGCTAAATCATTCATACGACCTATATCGCATAGAAATGGCTTGGGTTTGAGACGGGACTTGTTTACCTGAGGTTCCAACATTTCCAAGCTTCCTTATAATGGAAGCTAATGAGTTTATAATAACATTTTGGAAACAAAGAACTGACCTAGAAGATTTTGTGCTTCATAGCATACGACAGTGTAGTGAATAAACTGGCACAAAATATATATATAGTGGAGAAACAACATGAACTGACATAGTTTTGGAAAGGTATAAGAAATGTAGAGTGGTTTTGATGTGTTATAACAATTAGAAACTTTGAGTTTCACTAAGAAAAACCCCTCCAAAGGGTAAATTCGATTGAGTTGAGTCTAGTTCAGATAAGTTTTAACACCTTAAAGAATGAATATGTTCGATAAAGCAGCCCTAAATCAGCCATTGCAACAAGGCAACAGCTGTTTACTTGAATAGTACTGCATATTTAATGTTTGTACAAGCTAGTAGCCTTTCAGCATTTAAGGTGTCATTTCGACAGTCAGAGCCTATAATATCTATCTCTTTATCATACAAACTCCAAAGACACTTTCAAAACCACTACAATACGTATTTAATACATCGCCGGGAATATGAAAAACATAATCATAAATTTAAGGAGTTTGGATTTCAAAGAAAGCAATAATTGAAAAAGTAAAAAGAGTAAGAATGTTACTTGGAACGGCGAGCGACAACAGAGTTAGCAATTGGAGAGAAGGAGAAAGGAATCGATTTCGGGGACTCGGCGCCCGGCGGAGAGGGGAACGAGGACTCGAAGTTCGGCGTTGAAATAGCGTCATGATGTTGTCGATTATCCGCGGATTATTCTCCATCTTCCCGGCACCACCTTTCTATTTCAATGTGAGTTGCATTGCGTTGGTGATCGGGCCAGAAACCGATAGAAATTCTTCCTCAAAACCGTAAGGTGGTGGGGAGAAATGGGAAATTTATAGGACGGAGGGTAGTTATGCACTATGGCCATCTTTAGGAAAATTAATAGTATATGTGTAATAGCTCCTAAATAGGAGTGCTTATCGAGAAATGAGTCGACTTCCCGGAATATTGCTTTAGGTACATTCGAAGTACCGTTTAAGCTTTTATATGAATTTCATTCCAGTCCGTGATTAAAATTGCGGCTCGGGGTCTTTCAATGGGTCGTTTATCGTCAATTAAACTACCATTTCATGAGACCGTTCAAATTTAGGGTCGTAACTTGCATTTCGAGCTCGAGTTCATTAGGCTCAAGAAAGCTCGGAATTAATTTAAGCAAACAAGTATCAAAGTCGAGATTTTATAAGGCCTAAACTTTAGTTGTTTGAAGGCCAAATATCCAAATTATTGTTACTTACACAGCCAAAAATGATGGGCATCTTTGTTGAAAAAGTGTAACTCCAAGGTTTCTTTTATAGAAGCATTTGAGAGACACTCTTGTTAAATCACCGATGTGGGGCTAAATGGGACTGGGTGAAATTTCAGCTCCTTGTTGTGCTTTTAATAAGGACTCAAATTGTTTGCTAATGAAAACTCTACCGACAACAACACGTGCTACAGTTCATGCCTGCTTGCTGCGTCATCTTTTTCTTGCCTTTGATTTTCTTTTTTATTATAATAAGGTCAAGTGGATGCATCAACCATAATACTTCATACCCGTGCTAGGTGGAATTCAAGTGCTTCATATTAAAAAAAAAAAAAAACTATTAACTAGTGTTTGTTTTTCCTTATTTTTTTTGAGTGATTCTTTTAATATAATTTTGAATATATATAAGTAATTTTTAATATATATAAATAATTTTTAATATAAAATATTTTTTTCGTATAAAACAATAAAATGTCGAGGTTGTTAACGAGCTTCCGAGCCGAGCTTTGCCTGGCTGCGGCTCGGCATCTCGTTTAACGGAATCTCGGCCAGGAAACTTCACATGCTGAGCTTTGACCGAGCTTTGGCCCAAGCCAGAGGCTTAGCTGGCTTCGCTGAGCTTATTATTCGATGCTCCTTTATCACCTAGCTCTAATCCCCATCTCCTCAAAATAAAATAAACTTTGAAAAAAATGATTTGAGTTATCCCAATTTTCTAATTCGTGGGTTGTGCTACGAGGCACCTGATGAAGGGTTATGTTCCTACATGATGTAAAAATAGAACAGTTACGAAAAGGGAAAACGAGACATTTTTTGTTGAAGTGAAACATTACAAGAATTCACTTACGAAACAGCGAACTTTTCTTGTCCCGAAGTGGATGCATAGAACGCAACGAATATTTTAGTGTTGAAGTGGAACATTACAAAAATTCATTCACGAAAATGAACACATTTCACTATTGAAGTGGAACATTACCGAGAATTCTATTACTTAAATAGAAAATACGGCATCAAATATAGGGTATATTTTTCACAAAAAATAGAAACCATATTTTTTGGTGAAAAATAATTTTTGACCGAACATTTTAAAATTGAACATTTGCTTATCGAAAATAGAAAAAGATTTCACGGAAAAATAGAACATAATTTTCCAGCTTAAAAAATAGCTTAAAACCGAACATTTATTGAAATAGGGCATTTTGCTTACTCGAAAATAGAACAATTTTACGGAAAATAGAACATATATTTTTTCTTTGAAAAATATGCTTAAAGCAACATTTGTTGAAATAGAACATTTTCTTATTGAAAATAGAACAATTTTTACAAAAATAGAATATATTTTTAGTGAAAAATATACTTAAAAGCGAATATTTGTTGAAATAGAACATTTACTCATCGAAAATGGAACAAATTTATGAGTGCACCTTTTGCACCCATCTTACGGGAGCACAATAAATTTTCACCTAACCTTTCCCTCAATAATTTAAGCTTTGATAATTTCTAAATAATCTCAACTTTTAGAGGGCCTTATTGAGATAATCGAAACTATTTATTTTCTTCGCCCTGCATAATCTTTTTAGGTCTATAATACATATATATATGTATATATATAGAAAATTTAACTAGTTACTGTTTGGGCCCAATATTCCACTGGGCCGGTTCTTGCGAGGAGGACCATCGACCCCGGACGGGGGACTGATGGGACCTACGCAGGGTGCATTGTAACGCCTAACTCCTGGGTGTGCCTAGGATCTCAGCGAGTAAAAAGGCTTATGCCAGTGAAAAGCCTGTGGCGATATAGCGCATTCCAAGGCCCGTCCGTCAATATTCCTTTTATGGGGATTTTCAATGCTATAAATACCCGATGTTTCATCAATGAAGCGAGGTAATCAGTATTATTAGGCCTTTCCAATACTACGGTTAAGCATCTAAACGGCTTGAGGCGTCGGAGAGACGATCCGAAACTTACCCGGGGTAGTCTAACTCTCGTCCTTACGAATCGCCACGGCGTCCTTGAGTACTTGGCTATCATCAGCTGACCATCGGCCCTCTTCTTGTGGCTCCCTACTTCCCTGAATTTTTGCAGAAACCGAGTTGGCGCCGGGTCCACGGGTAGCGAACCCAGCTATTGATGCTCGGAGATCAGTCGTACCAGAAACGACCTCCAATTCACCACCTCGAGAAGGGAACCCCGCTCACCGAGGTTCTTCAACAGACGGTGGCGACCCTCGCTTGGGCTCACTGGCTCTCGGAAAGAAAGCGACACACATCCTCGAGAAGAGATAGCCCCTCGGAGGCGGCCTGGCCGATCAGGACCGCCTCGAGAGAGAGGAGAAATCCTCCTCAAGATAGAGTCCCCTCCGGGTGGCGCGACCAATCCAAAATCATGTCACCTAGCGAGGATGTCCTGGCCCGGTGACGGAAGCGCCTCGCGACGGAGTCTCGAGCGGAATCTCGGGGCCTCCTCGTTCGGCCTCCAACCGGAAGCGGAGGAGGATCTCCACTCGAGCCCCTGTCCCACGACTCGTGTAGGCGGGGCCGGGCGCGGCCCCCGTCGACTAACCAGTTCCACAAGAGCGTCGGCTCGAGCCCCCGGGGCTCGCTGCAGCCCGCCGAGCTCTGCCGAAAAACCCCAGGCGAAGGGATGCCGGCGTATTATCATCCCGGCGATCCTCGGGATCGATTCTGGTCATCGGGGTATCTTCGCGAAATCTTGGACGAACGTCGGGCTCGACTCCTACGACGAGAAGAATACCACCCTCGAACCACGACCCGGGGAGGCGGAAGAACCCCGGCCGGCGTAGAAACGGCCGCGCGAGCACCACGAGGCAAGCCGGCGGTTGCGAGACGACCGCGAGAATCGACGCCCACTTTGGGAAACCTCGGCTTCATGTCGCGCCCTTCAGCGAAGAAATCATACGAAATCCCGACCCTCGAAGGTGAAGGTTCCCAGTACGGCCTTGCCCATGGAGGAACGACGGACCCCACTATTGAGCATTATAGGGGGGAGCAGCCACGACCCCGTGGGCATTGTGGCCGGAGCGCGGACCACACCCGATCCTCCTCAGCTACCTTTAAGGCGCAAATAGGTGTGCGGGCAGACGAGTGAGGCAGCTTGAGTTGCAAATTCTTTCCCCACTACGGCCCAAAGGGCTTCCTCGTTCCTTAGTTTACGGAGTTGCTACCGGACGATGATCTGGACTTCGCGTCCACGGGGACGGCCTTGAGGCAAAATTTCATTGCGGGGAAGGAAAGGCAGAAAGCCAACGGCAATCACTTCGTGTCGATAAGGCAACGTAAAGAAGACTTTGGCCGGACTATATCAGAGGTTTAATGAGAGTCCTGAAAGTCTCAGGCCCCTCAAGATAGCGTGGCGTTCCACGGCTTTGATGTCACCCTCTGCCCGTGGGCGAGTCAAGCTAAAGCTCGCAAACGAGACTCCACTTTCTCTAAGAGACGATGAACCTTGGCCAAAAATTCATACAAGCGTCGAACATATACAAAACACATGATGAACCCGACTCTATGAGAGGAAAAATGGCTTCGGGGGTTCGAGGTGACCCCCTTGAGAACTCGGTCGGAGGGAAAAGGAGAAGAAACCTCGGGTTGATGATGCGGCTACGACCCCCGATCTCACCTCGAATGAAGGGAGATATACCTCGACATCAAGAAAAAATACACTTTGCCAGAGCAAACACCCGTCAGAACTTGCATCAACAGAAGGGACCCGAGAAGCTCGAGTGTAAGCCAATTACCACCACGACTGAGGCGCATTACTCCCGCGTCGGCCAAGGGAACTCAAAGAAGAGCATTAGACAGTGGCGCGAGAAGAGAGTTGAAGATTGATATCTAAAGAACCCCCCCGAGAAAGAAAAAAGGAAGCTCGAAAGAAAGAATCGAGGAGTGAGGAAGCTTATTGAGGATTCGTCGTTGTGTCGCTGACCTTAGCCAGAGTGCACGCTTCGGGTAAGCCAAACTTGGCCGACATTCTCGAAAGAAACACCTCTACACTGCGAAACACATAGGATGGCGGATTGAGCGGAACAACGGCCACGCCCCGCAATGACCTTCAAAAGCTGACCATCGATCCATTCAAACCCATACGATGACC